>CAODLS010642311.1:0-14896 GCA_948243855.1 Flueggea neowawraea | reverse complement strand
AGACAGAGGTTGTTTCCTCTGTTCGAACTCCTGCAATATCTGCTGTTTCATGCTGCATGGCTTCCTCCTCAAAGCCAGCTGAAGAAAGCAACTATGATAGTGACTATCCTCCATTAGTTCCTCAGACTACAACAACTGGTGTCCCCATGAGACCATTCATCAGGAAAACAACCATAAAACCTGATGGTACTGATGAGCCTTTAACGACAGCTGAGGAAGTTCTTAACTATCATAACAAGAGTCATCTTGCTCAAAGGAGTCATCTGAAGAAGCAGGACAGGAAGCTTGAGAAGATCTCTAGAACTGTCAAGAAGAATGACGAAGAGATTAAAACAGTAGCCTCTACTGTTGAGAAGATCACAAAGAATATTTAGAAGAGATTAAGGAAATTCGAAGATGCAATGCATGATAAAATTGCTGCAAAACAATTTGATGACGAGTTTGAGTCTCTTGATCATAAGATCAGGAAGCTGAAGAAGGAGATACCTCCCAAAAGAACAAAAATACCTACTTTCTCCAGCTCTACATATATGAGGAGGAGTTCACCACCTCTTGAAGGATTCATGGCATCAGCCAGAAGAAATGCCATCCCTCTCGTCTCCACTACTTTTGCAGAATATGATAAGGAGAAAAAATGAAGGGAAGAATCCAAGAAGAAAAGAAAGAAGGAAGAAAAAGAAAGAGCCGCCAAGGCTTCATCGTTTGGGAAAGAGAAAAAAAAGAAAAGTCATCCTTCATGATGGCTTCTCAGTTCCAAGATTCTCAGGATCCTTATGAAGTTGATTTCCAGGATCAAGATTTTGGTTCTCTACGATACTTACAACATAGACCAATTCCTGAGAAAGAAGAAGATTCAACAGAATCATCTAGTTCTGATGAGTCGAGACCATCTATAGTTGACACGGGAAGTTCAGAAGATGATTCCATTCCAGCTGAAGAAGAAATGCCTACAGTGGCTGAATCATCTAGTGAGGACACGTCGTCAGCCTCTACAGAGTTGTCATCAGCCTCTGATCACTATACTGACATATCCTCTATACTCATGTCCACACAACAACAGGGAGAAACGTTTAGAACATCTCCATTATCAGGACAGGATGAAGACTCATCTGAAGATCTTGAGCCTATGACATCAACAAACAATCCCCAGTCCTCTACTGTTCCAAATATTATAACACCACCAAAGGAGGACCTTGGTTCACATTTGATGACATACCAGTCTCTAAGAGGAGAGAAAGAATGCTTGAAATCAGCGATTGGGCTAATTTGCAGAGATCTAAACCTGGCAATGTCGTAGAAGATATTCTCAGAGAATTAGCATCCAGGTTTATTGGCACTATGAGATTGGTTTACAACCATGGGAGTTGCTAAGAAATTAATGTTTACTGCGTATCAATTGAAGATGCTCTTGGTATGATTCACCAAGAATTTATTGGACACGCTAGTGTTTATGGAAAGCAAAGGGAAGCAGACTATTTCAAGATGAAATGTTGTTCATTACAGATGAAAGATTTGAATCTCCATTACAAACGAATGACTGATATTTATTATCGGCTAGGAGGAGATCATAGTCGGGAGTTACGACAGGTTTTTGTTGCTTCCTTCCCAGAAGAATTACAACTGGAGCTTACGAAGTTAATTGCAGCTTCACAAAGAGATATTGCTCAACATAGCTTGGGAGAGCTCTAATTGTATGTAGAACAGGCAATTGCTAGCCCGTGTGAACATAAGAAGTTCTTTGATGCTTTCTCTCACCATTCTCATTTGAAGAAGCTTTGTTCTAAAGCTCAATTGCAGATTAAGTGCAAAGAGAAGAATTGTGATTGCAGATCCAACAGAAAAAAGAAGCACTGGAGGAAGATGATTAAGTCTTCCAGATCATCTAGATATAATCCTTCTAGACGAAGAAAGAAGGGTTTCAGAAGCTGGAGTAAGAAGCGATGCTTCAAAGCTTTCATAAGAAAGACCACATCTAAAAAGTCAACACGGTGTTTCAGCTGTGGTCAAGAAGGGCACTATTCTCGCAACTGCCCTAACAAAGAGAAATCTGCTAAACTCATCAAGCAGGTCATAAAGGTCACACCAGTTAAACAAGACGAAGATCTTGAATCCATCTTCTCTGAATAGGGAAGCGAGGTGGACCCAAAAGAAACAGTATTCACAATGTTGTTCTCCGATACAGATACTGATACAGACTACTCTGAAAGTTCCATATCTTCAAAATATTATGAAGCTTTCAAAGCTACAACCAATACACCTACTCAGCAGTTCGATGTTCCACACATAAAAGTAGAAATCATACAGACCAAGTAGGACATGCTTGTCAAAGCCATTGGATTTCTTGACTCAGGAGCTGCTCAAACCATGATTAATCCTAAAGTTCTTTCAGGATTTTGGAGGGAGGAACGAAATCACTTTGCTGCTGCAAGTGGAAAAGTCTTCTATACGGAGTATACTACACAACAGAAGATTGGGATTAAACTATTTTTAGGAGTTGTGATCTGGACACATGCTATTGGCACACAGCTCACAGGAAAGGATGTGCTAATTGGGTTCGATGTGATTAGCAAACTGAAGAAGCTTACTATTGGAGCAGAAGGAGTCATCACAGAAGACATTTTAAGCCTTATTCTACGGTCCAGTCTCTATACAGTATCACTCCAACACTTTTTGAGGAGCATCCGATGATAATGAGGTATTCTCATTTATTTTCAGAAAGTCATGCTAGCTTCACCCATCCAAAGCCTTTGTGGAAGAATCTAGATTTCTTTATAAGGCTTCCTTTCAAAAAGAATGAAGATGTCAATCCTACCAAAGCTACTCATCCAGGGATAACGCCCTCTGATTTAGTCATTGCAAAGGAAGAATGTTTACAACTATTCCAACAGGGCCTCATTGAGCCTACTACCAGTGATTGGGCCTGTCAAGCCTTCTATGTCAATAAACAGAGTGAGCAAGTCAGAGGAAAGAAAAGGCTTGTCATTGATTACAAGCCTCTGAACATTTTCTTAAGGGATGACAAGTTCCCTTTACTGAAGATCCAGTTCTTACAAGTCCATCTCCAAAAAGCCAAGGTGTTTTCAAAATTTGACCTTAAGGCAGGTTTTTGGCAGCTTGGAGTTCATCCTGATGATAGGGCCAAAACAAGATTTTGTATTCCAACGGCCCAGTATCAATGGACAGTTATGCCTTTTGGGCTTAAGGTAGCCCCATCAATTTTTCAAAAGGCAATGTTTCGGATCTTTGAGCCTATTCTTTATTCAACACTGATCTACATTGATGACATCCTCCTATTCTCGGAAGATGAAAAAGCTCATGAGGCTTTACTTGCTGAATTTTTTGTTCTTGCAGACAAATACGGCATTATGCTATCTCGAAAGAAGAGCATTCTAGTCCAACCCAGGATTGAGTTCATGGGTTCAACATTTGAAAATGGACACTTTGAAATTGGACCTCACATTGCATAAGGACTTGAGAACTTTTCAGAGAAAGATCTTACCAGAAAAGAAATTCAATCTTTTCTCAGAATAGTCAATTATGTGAGACTGTTCATTCCCCACGTGGCAAAACACACCAGCCAGTTGTCCAAAATGCTAAAGAAGAATGCCCCACCTTGGGGATTAGAAAAAAACGACAGTTGTCCAGCAATTGAAGCAATTATGCAAAAAGCCACCAGCTTTAAAGGTTCCCGGTGATGGGAAACGGATTCTACAGACAGAAGCTAGTGATGAGCATTGGGGAGCAGTCCTACTAGAAGAAGACAAAGATGGAAAGAGAGAATATTGTGGTCATGCAAGCGGTCAGTTCTCTATTGCTGAAAAGCACTATCACACCATCTTTAAAGAGATATTAGCTGTGAAATTTGGAATCAAACGATTTGGATTTCACCTAATAGGATACAGATTCCTGGTCGAAATGGACAATTCATCCTTCCCCAGGATCCTCGATTTCAAGAATAAGGAAGTACCTGGCAGTCAGTGCTTGAGACTAAACGACTGGTTTAGTCGTTATGACTTTGACGTAAAGCACACAAAGGGTGACAACAACATTATTGATGATTATCTTTCTCGCCCAAAGAGGAAACTTCCTTTACAGATGGCTATTAGACACATGAAGAAGATGCCAAAACAAATAATTCCTGTGATCACATCAAAGGGTACGATTCCACTTATTTATATGGCAGGTCCCAGTTCCAGTTCATCATCAGAACCACTTTATAATGTCGTCATGATCAAAAGAGACTACCCACCAAGCCTAGGAGAAGACGAGACACCTCAGCAAATTGATTTATTTGTTAGGACCCACATCGTGCACTTTAGAACACGTCTTCTTGAAGTATACTTCACCAGTCTCATACCACGGTACTATGTCTTTGATCCACCATATGTCTTCCTCACCAAGCCATTTCTTATACCTCCTTCACTGAAGACTTCCTCTGGTTCCTGTGGTGCTTAATAACCTCCCACAAGATTGCTATCGAGTTCATCACCAAAGACATTCTAGAGCATCTCAATGACGACAATCAATGTCGATCTCTTCTTTGGACATTCCTAGAATGGTTTGATGACATCATTGTGTGGAGAAGAAAGCTGAGAAATACCATTGTCAATGAAGCAACATTTGGACGTGGCAACCAGTTATTCACAGAGGTCTATATTTTCCATAGACCATATTTCCGCCATGGTCAAGGTTTTCTCTGGACCCAGAACATATATTACAGTTGAGGTATCTTCTACCCATCTGTCTGAGGGAATCCTTTAATGTGTGAACGATTAGTGGAACATTTATGTTTCATTAATAATTCTCTATTGCCACCACCAACAAGACTTGCAGGTTTTCAGTCACGACCCATTGAAGTTAACATAACTCCTATGAATGTTTCAATGCAGCCATCTACCATTGGAGTTTTTGAAGGTCCTTATGAACCAGAGCTACCTATACATGATTCAACCATGGAAGAATTGGAGCGTGTGGCACCTGTTCAGCCGCCACCATGATTTGGAAAATATAGAGACCCTCCAAAGAACAACAGTGACTCTTCTTCTGAAGAAGAGTATCCATGGCTTTACGATGACTGCAGTCCATATTACTACAAGCTTCTGGATGACAAAGGAACGTGGACAAAAGTTGGAATGCCCCCATCTCCATTTTTCTTAATCTGAAATCCAATGAGTAATTGAGTGAGGATATTAGGTTGTACTTAACGGCAATGTTTCTTTGAGTCATCTGGTCATTACTATATAGTGAAGATCCAAAGACAAAGTACGCACAGAGTACGCAAGAGGCGGAATAGTGGAAACATGAGGAGAAAACTGTAGGAGTAAGGTGATCAGCCCCTTTTGGTATCAGAGCCAGAAAGTACAACCTAATAATTTTTTCTGATTTTCTCAAAGGAGAGTAAGAAGATAATAGGATCTAAACACAAACAATGGATACACCATCATCTGATACACCATCTACCTTTAGTATACCCTCCATCACAGATATTATCCAAATTTAACTTCGATTATACCTTCACTAGAAAAATATTTAGCAACACATAAGTAGAAAAAAAAATACAACAAAAGTAAATTCATCCAACATTCCTCTACGGTACAGAAAAAGATGACTATTTATACTAAATATCAAATTCAAACCCTGAAAGAAGTCCCAAAATAATAACAATATCTCCAAATATTCTCCTGGGGAAAAATAAGGTTGAGATTTGCTAATTCGTCCAAAATAGGAAGGTTCTCGCTATATGCCAGCTATTAGAAATCTCTAATCCACGTCATCAATCTGGCAATCAAGTCTTCAGAATTTTTGATACTCCTTGACATGGCTAAGTCATCAAATTAAGCCTATTTCGCACCATTTCCACCAAATCACCATCTAAACAACATAGAAACACCGAAGTAAACGACAATTGACACAAAAACCAATGTAAAGTAGACACTAAAAACATGCTAAAAATGCACAATATCACTATTGATGCCCTGAGTTTCTTCAAGATGAATAACTAATTGCGAACGAGTCTGAATCATGGTAGATGATAATGAATGATGGTAATGAAAGTCTTCTTCAAATGGTCAATATAGTCAAGAACAGGATAAAAAAATTTTGTAATTTCTTACATGTGATGCCAATTGTTGTTGCCTCAAAGTAACAATGATTTCATATCGGTGAAAACTTGATCTTATCTCTTTGAATACTATGAAACAATAAAATAAGGAGGCAAACATCTTTGCCCCAAGATCTCTTTGATGCACAAATCAAAACTATAATATAATTTTGATTTAGTAGAATTTACCTGCAAATGTTGTGAAGACATCTATTTATAGAAGGTCTCAAGAATATTTACCTATATTAATGACAGTTGATTCCCCTTCTTCAAAGTTTCCTAAACCTTCTTTGTTAAAAAAAAAATTCCAAAACCTTTTGATTGGATTTGACCATGTGCAATGAGTTTGATGCTCTAACGATCTAATGGGCTTTGGCCTGTAGCCATCAAATATGAATTTTTATGACTCATTTACAAAATGAAGACTTTTTTATATAAGTAAGAAGAGAGATGTTAAATATAAGATTTTATAATTTAAATACTATACTATTTAATTTAACAAAATGAACTAAGAATCTCACGCTACACAAGTAGCCGACAAATGGTATGCAACGAATGTGGAAGCAAAGATAAGGTTGAGGGTCTCGGATGTGAAGGGATTGATTTAGGAAAAAGAGTTCAACAGGAACAGGATCCATGAGTGCTGAAAGTAATAATAATGGATGTGAAGTTGTGCATGATGATGATGTTGATGTATGAATGCTTTAATGCGGCCTGCTCTCGGAAAAGTTTGGAATGCCTAGCTTTTCCTCGACCAATTACCCAAATGCCAAATATCCACTTTTCATTCTCAGCGTACATCGGTACCTTTCCGCAAATTTTTATTTCTCAATGCGACCATCAATAAAATCTAGAAGAGAATGTAAGCTTGAAGTTAGGGTTGCAGTCACATAAACATAATAATAAATTAAATCTCTAAAAAACGTTAATTAAAGGCATAGTTCACAATTATTCAAAATATTGTAACCACATATATATTTTCAATTAAAAGTTCATAATTAAAAATCAAGAGGGACAGTAATAGAAGATGGCTCCTTGATTTTGCTATGAGCACGGGGGATGCGTAATAGTGAATCTTGAGCTATATAAAGGGCTTCAAATGGAAACTAAAAACCTAATAGCCTGAACAGTTTGCTAATAAATCAAACTGGGCTAGACAAGTTCCCACGAACTTGGAGCTCTAGGCCTAAGACAATTGCTTTGGAAGGCAACATCTTTAGGCCCTTCACTTTGGATTCATTAAAGTAGTAAAAATTACAGGAGATGGCATCTTTTTCTTTGGGAGTCCCACAACTTCTTTTTTCACTTTTGACAGCCCCATTAATTTTTTTTATTGGCATCAAGCGCCCTTCTCAACAATGTCAGTGTGTGGTATCCTTTCTTCCAAATATGCAAGTCCAATAACTAAATTAAGATGAAGACAATTTTTGCAGTTAATAGGGTTATAATTAAGTCGAACCGAGTTTGAATTTATTCAAATTTATCTTGTCAAAAAGGTCAATGTATAAACAAGGAGATTGCAACTTTCATTTGTCACATGTGAAGGCTGTGAGCATACAAGTTACGCTTTGAAATGAAGATAGAAATTTCAATAAACAACAACATAAAAATAATAGAAAAACACAACAATCACAACATTACAATAGGAGAGAGAAAAAAAACTGACACCATGATATTGGAAAAGACAAAAAGACCGCCATGACCTTGGACCAAAGGCAAAGGTTGTGTTTCAATAATGCCGCCACCACTGCCACCACATTAGGCCACACCGGGATGCCACCCTACTTAGACCAAGACTTTGTTAATTGGGCCAAATACATATTTACCAAGACCACAAAATACGGAATCACGTATCAAAATATTCAATTTCTGGCAAGATATCAAAAATTCAAGCATGTCTAACAACAATTATAAATTACAAACACATGCACACAACTCAAAACGAGAAAAAATCTCTTTCTCTCTCTCTTCTCTATGTTCTTTCTCCTTTCTCCCCCCCCCTCTCTCTCTCTTCCCTCTCTACTATATATCGCAAGTCAACCTATATATTCGTCAATCTAAATATATAAGATCCCCCAGATATTTTTTAAAGATTTCAAATCGCTAAAATAATAAGGTTCCATCGAGAATGCAAAAGCTCTAATTTAGATTGCAAACCAGATCGTAGAACACCAATTTAGAGCTTGAAAGGTTAGTTTATTACATATCTCATGTAATAGTTTATAGTATGTTTATAACTTATCTAGAAAGTTGTTTAAAATTGTTTATAGCCTCAATTCTACATTGTCGCTACTACTGATAATATGAGTTTGCAGAAAGCTCGTGCTTTGGAAGACTCTTTCGGTGATTTTATAGGTTAATTTTGTTTCGATGAATCTTCGTTTTGATTTTTATTCCCTTTATTTTGGATTTATTTTAAGGTTGAATAATTTGTTTGAATTATTGTCGAATGTCAGTAGAATTTTTGGGCTGGTATATGCTGTAACTGAGTTAATCTATTGCTGCATAATAAGTGCGACTCTGCTCAATTCATGCAAATCTATAGAAGCAAGGAAGTTGGTCAGTCGTACATCACATCGATTGGAATGACCTTAATTTGCAAATGAAGGGTGTTTCCATCTCCTAGTTCTGGTGAAGATTTGACATGTTCTGGCATTATTTTGGTGAAGATCTGGGCATTGTTCTGGATTTATATAACCAATACATATACAACATATAAACAACATGTATACATTATATATACAATAAATAAATAACATATAGACAACATTAAACTATAGATATACAACACATATATAAACAATAGATATACAACATATATACACTATATATACAACAAATAAAAAACATATAGACAACATATATGCATTACATATCCAACATATAAACAACAAATATACACTACAAAAACAACATATATAAAACTATAAAAAGTAGAAACGACACCGTTTTGTTACAAAGGTGAATAAATAATATTTGACCAACGGGTCTTGTATCACGAAAGCCAAAATGTAATATTGAAATATCAAAAAGTAAAACTCAAAATACGTAAAAGAGGATTTGCAAATACAATAAGTGGGTCGTACTGAACAAATAACATAATTTGGATGAAGTGGACTGCATAATTACCACTTTTTAATTAGACATATGGACTACAAATGTATGATAATTCCCTCTATGAGATGTCTTTTAAGATAGTGTCAAGCCCAATTTTAGGATTTGATGATCCCTTGAACTTTTTTGCCATATGTTGGTGAGTGTAATGGTTAAGCTTAGATCCTATAAACTAGACAAACATTAGAGGAGCCCAAAATTGTCCTAAGGGCATCCTTTGATGATTTAATATAAGATTTATAGAGAGAGATAAGGGCTTTTGGCATAGATGAGTAGTAACCTGAGCTTGCAAGAATAGGTAAATTCATATGTTAGGGATCTCATGTCACAACACCCTGTGATAAAAGTGTGCGTGAGAGGATGCAACATTTAGCCATGTCTAAGAACTCTGTGGTGACATATCACAGAGTAAGAAGTGTTTTATATCCCACTTGTTCGATGGGTAGTGCTATCTAATTAGTTGGGTCTAAGCCATAGACAATTAAACCATATTATTAAAAGCATTTTTATGGTAATTACCTTTTTGTGCATGTTTGTTTGGATGGAAGTTAGGAGGAGAGAAAATGGAAGGACGGAAGTGATCATTTCTTCCTATTTGTTGTGTTTTTTGATTTTTTTAACATGGAGAGACTTGGAGGGAATAAATGTTTGGCCTAAATTTTAATGTATTTTCTTCCTCAACAAATCAAACAACTTAGAGAAATTTAAAAATAGGTTTTTCTCACTTTCTATCTTCTCAATCAAACATAAGTTTTGTGTTGATTTTAACGCTTGTTTGGTTCATTTGGATAAATTTTCTAGAAACACATTTCTAGAGAAGTGTATTTATGAGAATGTAATTTTTTATAAACAATCGTGTTGTTTTAATAACCACTTCCTTAGAAGTATTAAATTCTAACTTTAAATGGTCACATTTTTTTTAAAAAAGTAGCAATGATAAATTTAGGCCTAATACATAACCAACCCCTCAAATTTGCATGGATTCTTCTTTTGTCACCCTAAATTTTCGAGCGTTCAACTAACCCCCGAACTTGCTTTAACTGTTTTAGTTAAGGATCAATTATGTTGATCTGGCAAAGTGTATTTGCTACGAGTGATGACTCAGGAAAACGTTTGTACACATGGAAAAATTACGATGACATGACAATCAAATACATGGAAATTATGTTTGACCCAACCCACCCAATTAAACCTAACTGATTCCTAAATCATTCTGTCCAAACCCACCCAATTAGATCTGACTAAGTTTAACTCTCTTGTTCATTCTCTTCTCTCATCTCTCACGAGTTCATCTCCTATCTCTATCTCTCTCTCTCTCGTCTCAGTCCCTTCTCACACCGAAGTCTTTCATCTCTTCTCTCTCGTCTCAGTCTCTTCGTCCCTTTCTAACGTCACTTTCCTCAATATTCTCTCAAGTCGGCCAAAGCTTTCAGACCTTAAGGCCTTTTTGTGTTCTTTTGTGTGAGAGAGATGGAGAGATATTTATGGGACCGCTACCGCCAACACCACCACCGCATCGCCTTTCCAACTTTAAAGGACTAATCCAAAATATTTGGTTTCACCACTAACTAATCAGTTTCAACAACACAATACATATAAGTTATGGAGACAAACAGAGAAGTTAGAAGAATGAGTATGACCGCATCAAATGGCCTATCTAGGAGACGCCACTAGAGTAATAGCCTTATAGATTCTCCTAGTCTGGTCTCCTTGGTTCATCTTTGAGAAGGATTATCAAAAATTTCTCTTGTAACAAATTTCTTAATTTCTTAATTTTTGGTTGTTGCAGAGGATGCGTGGTGATGGAGATGCAAGAGACAACAAGGCTACGAGATTGAAAGAAAGAGAGAGATTGGGATCAAGAGAGGGAAAGAGATTGTGACAAGGAGAGGGGGTAAGAGAAAGAGAAAGGGATTTGATGGAAGAGGAACAATATAGGTGAATTTGTTGGGTATGGGTAGAGTGGATGTGAATTTGTTAGGTTCTAATGGTGGTGGTGGTGGTGACTAGTGTGGTGGGTTTGGGCACAATGGTGGTGTTGGTTAGGGATGGTGGTTTGCTCAAGTTGTTGGTTTTAAATTGACTGTGTTCGAGTTTAGTGGTGGAGGTTGACTGGGGGTTGGTGGTGACTAGGTTCGGGTTTTTTTTTTGGAAACATGCAAATCATGCCATTTCTTCTTGAACCCACAAAATAGCAGGTTCAAAGAGATTGTACAACAAGTCAGAAATATTACAATTCGAATTAACCAGTTTTGCTACAAAATCCACAACTCTTTTAGCTACCCTGCTAATCCAACCAATCCTGCAGTAAGAAAATACAGACACAATTTCATTAATATCCTTAATCACTGATGTTAGGTCCTATATTTAGTTATCTTCATCAGCATGAATTTGTCGCACTACCACCATCAAATCTGATTCAACCTCCACTTGATCCCAGCCCCTCCTTCTAGCCAACTTCACACCTAGGAGAATCGTTTCCGCTTCTGCCACGAAAGTGTTGTCCATCTTCTTCCTAACAACCACCCCATCAACAATTAAACCTCTTGAATCTCTAGCAATTGCCACCATAGTCGCTCCCCTTTGGTGCATCGCCGTATCACAATTTATTTTGATGATTTCACCCACTGGTTTCATCCATGTTGGTTGGATTTGTGACTGAGCATCCCTTGTGTTATTGTTGCTCCTCACTTGTTCATCCCACAGTGAAGAAAGAAGGTCCCTCTCATAGTTGTGAATCAAGTGAATAACTCTCTGCGGGTCAGGTCTCACTCCATTGAAAACAAAATCATTACAACTTTTTCATATAAACCAGCTACTAATAACACACTTCTCTAAAATCCTGCTAGCATATCTCGCATCCAACTCCCTCATGCACTCCCACCATTGCTCACAAAACTGAAACATGTTGGGATCTATATGTAATGCTAGAGAACCCTCAAACCATATTGGTCTAGTATACCAGCATCCCAAAAATAAATGCTTAACATCCTCCACTTCATTCTCACATACAGAGCAGCGATTAGAGGAAGACAAACCTCTCTTGTGCAGATTAGCTTGAGCCGGTAACGCATCCGACAAAGCACGCCAAGCAAAATGCTTCAACTTCGCTGGAAGGTCATGGTTCCACACTCGATTCCATTTTTCAGCTGATGATTGATTAATATGTGCTCTATTTTGGCCTCTTCTCTGCAACTCTAAATCAGCTTCAACATGTGGTAGCATGTTTTAACTGAAAATTGTCCTTTTGCATCATGGTGCCAAATTAATCTATCCCTAGAAGTCAAGGAAGGTCTGATTTGCATATCTCCTGAACCTCCCCCTCTGTAAAAAGCGATCGAAGTTTTTCCAAATTACATTCAGTTGTTCCCTCCTTTAGTAGATCAGAGACTAGATAGCATCCCTGGTCCAAGCACACTAGAGAGAAAATTCTGAAATTAGGCAGAGTTGGTATCCAAACATTTTCCCATATCAACATTGAGGAGCAACCATCTCCAACATTCCACCTAACCCCTTTCTTGAGTGCATCTCGCCCCCAGACCAAACTTCTCCACATCCAGGATGGATTAGACTTTAAATCATTGTTCATGAAATCATTATTTCTGAAATAAATTCCCTTTAATAGTCTAACCCAAAGGGCGTCTGGTTCTTTTACCAACCTTCATGCCATCTTCGCCAATAAAGCTTGGTAAACAATTGAAGTTCTCGAAAACCAAGACCCTCCTATCTTTTAGATCTCGTTTATGCCATCCCATCCAGTGCACTTTCCTTTTAGTGATGTTAGTCCCCTACCAAAATCTTTTAATTATATCCTCGGTTTTATTAATTGTCTCCACCGGCAACCTAAAAATTGAATTTGTGTACGCCGACAATGCTTCAAAACAGCCTTCACAAGCACTTCTTTTACCCCATTAGATAATAATTTTCCTTTCCATCCTTGCGCATTGGCTCTCACCCGATCAACTACATATCTCATAGCCTCCCTCTTTGACTTTCCCCAAAAAGTTGGAACCCCAAGATACATGCCACCACCCATAGATTCTCTACATTGCATAGTATCTAGCACCAATTGCTTCATTTCTGGCAACGTTTGTGGGTTGAAGACAATGCTTGACTTTTCAAAATTTATTTGCAAGCCTGATGAAACCATGAACCTGTACAATGTATCCCTCCATTGTTGTATCTCTCTAACATCCGTTTTAGCAAAAATGAGAGTATCATCAACAAACTGTAGGTGGGTTATTATTGGGCATCTCCTGTTTATCTGTATCTCACTGATCAATCCCTCCAGTCTGCGAGCTTCTACAAACCTGGAAAATGCTTCACCTACAAACAGGAACAAATAAGGAGACATAGGATCTCCTTGTCTCAACCTTTTAGTAGGTTTAAAATATCGTAAAGCACTCCCATTGACTAAAATTGAATATTGAACTATAGAAACACATTCCCTAATCCGCCCCCTCCATTTTGTTGAAAAACCCATTCATTCTAACACAAAGAACAAAAATTCCCACTCAACACTATCATAGGCTTTGTACATATCAATTTTCATAGCCACATTCCTTACCTTAGACCTTTGTTTTTTCATCAAATGATAAAGACATTCATGAGCTTTCACTATATTATCCTGAATCAACATCCCTGGGACAAAAGCATTCTGTTGGGGCGAGATCAGACTGTTAAGATAAGGCTTAAGCCGCAAGACCATAATCTTAGAGATGATTTTGTACACTACATTACATAAAGAGATGGGACAAAAGTTTTTAATATAGATGGGGTTTCATACCTTAGGAACCAAAGCAATATGAGTCTTGTTGAGATATCTCAGTAGCTTCCCGTGTGTGAAAAAACTCTGAACAACACTACACAAGTTTCCCTTCACTGTCTCCCAATTGTGCTGATAAAAATTTGTTGTTAAGTCATCTGGCCCCAATGCCTTCGTTGATCCCATGTTGAAACAAGCCTCTTTAACCTCAACCTCTGTTACTTCGTTTATAAGCTCCTAATTGATTCGGCCATTTACCAACGTCGGTATGGTATTTAGAATTCCTTGATCTAACTCCTTGCCCCTAATGGAATATAGAGATAGGAAAAAGTCCTGAATATGCTTCCTACTTGCTCCTCTTGAGTCAACCAATCGTCATTATCATCTTTCAGCACCTTGATTGCATTTGATCTTCTTCTCTGCAATGTGGTAGTGTAGAAAAAGGTTGTGTTTTGATAGCCTTGCTTTTGTTGAAGAATTTTTTCGGGGATACCTTGGTTGGGTTTGGAGAGCGGAAGCAAGTTGGAGTAAAGAGAGAAAACAACACCGCAATTTATAGTGGTTCGGCCAACCATGCCTATGTCTACTACCTAAGTCTCACTTAGGCTTTTTACTATAATGGAGATTAATTCATGCTCAATCCAACAAAGCCTTACACCAAGGTTGATTGCGGCTCACACTTCTAAAGCCAACAAGGTTAATTGCGGCTCACATCTCTAAAGCCAACAAGGTTGATTACGGCTCACCCCTCTAATGCCAACAATGTTGATTGCGGCTCACACCTCTAAAGCTAACAAGGTTTATTGCGGCTCATACCTCTAAAGCTAATAAGGTTGATTGCGGCTTACCCCTCTAAAGCCTATAAGGTTTGTTTGAGCAAGCTTTGCGTACGTGAACTTATATCTTATGTACGTTAA
>CAODLS010642163.1:0-21373 GCA_948243855.1 Flueggea neowawraea | reverse complement strand
GACAAAAGTCAAACAAATATTCGAATTACTTAGAAATAGTGTGTTTGAACCAAAAACGATAATCAATTTAGAAAAAGGTTTAGAATAATTCCACCCTGCCTCTCAAAACTTCTCAAAGTGGTAGATGATGATGATGATGATGATAATAATAATAATATTATTATTATTATTATTATATTGGTGGAAAAAACGTTTCGCTCATGAAGGGTGAACCAAGCCCAGTTGGTTAAGGTGTGAATCGAGACTAATTGGTAGGCCCGAATGAGATGGGTCCATAAGGCCCATGGTCCATTAGGCCCATAAGCCCATTATGGAGGCTATAAATATGGGAAAGGAGGAGAAGAAAAGAAAGAGTGAGAGAAAGAGAAAAAAAAGGAGAAAAAAGAAAAAATGGAGGAGAGAAGAAAAAAATTTGTCTCTCCATTTCCCTCCAAAACCCTCTATTCTTCCTCCTTTCATGATAGACATGCCTCTCCCTCCACCAAGAAGAATTTTTTCTTCTTGAGTAGTCGATCTAACGTGGCATCTAAACTGCAAAAGAGACGAGCTCTCCCGTCGGTTGCAACCCGACCGTGGTTTGCTCTCGAGACTAAAATCAAAACTTGGTCCTGCAGCTACGGTTCGTTGCTATGCTTCCGCTGAAATCGAGGTTGGTAAATCTAACCTATTTATTATATTGTTTATTAGTTAAACTGGTACCTGATTCCTTCATTGGTATTAGAGCCAATCGCTAACTTTTGAATATGTTTCAAAATATTGTTGGTCTATATCTAGGATGCCTGCTAGATTTTTGTTGTATTCGACTTTATGTCTCTAACGTCGTTTTTTATTCGAGTTCGTCCGGAGCCAAAAACTGAAAGTTGGATTTTGGAAAATCTGACAAAAGATTTGAGATCAGTGACCTCAAAAACATAATATGCCCAAGTTTCATAGTGAACTTCCATCGGAAAAGTCGTCAAATAGGCGAAAACCCGATAAAAAAATACCGAGTGAGAAGCTTACAAATGAATTTTTATATCCGATCCAATAAGGCGACGTGGCACATTCTTATTGGCTAAACATAGACCAATCAGAATGCACCATTTGGCGTGCGTGGTGAATTCTAATTGGCTGAAGAAAACCATGCAGACCACTCAAATCATGACACTTGGCAAAGAATGACTTAGTCAAAACTGACTGAGAAAAAACGTGGACCAATGACACGAGGACACATGGACGCATGAGGCATCAAAATGTGGTTGCATGTAATATCGACACGTGGCCGAATCTAGAAGCGACACATGTACATATGAAATGTCTGACACGTCAGCATCGCTAGTAGTTCAAGGCATGCCACATAGCGACAAGGTGCCACGTGCCCACCTCCTCATCGCCAAGTGTCATGACATGTGGTGGTGCCACCTGGATATTTTGTGCCACATCATTGAGACGTGGACCAACAACGGTCTGACACGTGTCTGTATCGACATGTGCTTTCATGTGAATTTGACACATGGCAAAAGGTGGAGAAAGGCGTGTGGACGCACATGAAAGCACCACATGGCGCGTGACACTTGTCCCAATAGCCAAATTTTGTCAAAATTTTGGCAGAATTAAAATTTGTATTTTTCTGAAATTTTTTTCATATTTTTCGCAATTTTTTGAGTTCTAAAACTATTTTTTCTCAAAAAAAATTGTGAAAAATGTGTTTTATGCCAAGAATTATTTTGAAAATTAGTTTTCAAAATAATTGATTTTAAAAACATGCAAATATGATTCTCATTTAGATAATTGAGATTAGATTTCAATTATTTGGGTAATACGTGAGTATGTATATACCCGTTTTATTTATAATTAGTTACAAGTGTTACAAACAAAGTAAAACCATATTGCATTGAATGTAGTGCAAAGTAAAGAAAAATTTGCATGACTTTCAAAGAGAGTATTTTGGGAAGGTGGTGGACATAATGGGAACACATAATTGTGCATTATGTGCATAAAGGTGATGAAATGAAAGTTCGTTTACTTCATAAAAGATTATGATATCTCATCACCGGTATTGGCTAGGTTATTGGTCCATACTAAAATTTCATAAAAAAATTATCCCCTAAGTATTAATGAAACCCACTTAGAGATTCTAGAGAGCAAAGCAATTGAAATTGGTATGTCCAATATTACCCTATGATCGTGAAGAGAGATCATGAAAAGTGGAAGATCCACTTTATGGTCGTTTGATTTATAGAATTCCCAAGAAGTTTGGTATGACAACTTACAAATTCTATTCTAACACATTGGTAAAGTCCATTGTGTAACCAATTGGGAGACATAAATTTAATACTATATTCATGTAGTATTATGAAGGGAGCATTTTAAAGCATTATTTGTGTATTAATGCTTACCAATATTGATGCAAGTATATCAATATTGAGATAGATTATTTGGATTACATGTTGGTTTAATAAATGATGATAATTCCATTTATTGTTTTGGCTTATTATGTTGATTTGTTTTAATTTAATATTCAATATTTTCGTACATTAAATATATTGTCCGATTATTGAGTTTGCCTTAATAATTGAGATGACTAACATGGATTCCCTTAGTCATGTGGACTTTAAAGGTGAATTTAAACAGTAATTATTTATTATCTATAAAATTAAATATAGTATGGTTAACTATTATGACTAAGATGATAAATGTGCACCTAATGTACATTTCGATTCAAAGCTTAATAAGAGACTATACTAGTTTAATTTTGGTTGAATATTAAATACATGTGTATTGCTATAAATTACTTATGTTCCATTATATCTTATTGTTTGTTATATTTTTTGTGTTATTCATTGCTTGAAAAGTCGATTGATGCTGAGCTATACGAGGATGTATGTTGAGTTTAGGTAGCAACAATCGTAAATCCTAGATTATGAAAGTCTAGTGTGTACTATAAGGGCATAAGCATGTGCTCCATTGAACTTGGTTATGACCAAATTCAAGAAGAGTAGAATATCACTCAATATATTTTGGACCGAAATGTCTGTGAGATGTGGAAATTAGATAATTCCACTACATTCATCATCTTATTAGTACAAAGGATGATGAATTCACTTGGATACTTTACAATTATCGAGATGCAATGTTTTGCAAGTTGCCTTTAAGGAGCAGTTAGTTAGCATGACACTAACTAAGCTCGCAATCTTTGACCATCGATATTGATACTTGTTACAAGTGTTATAATCATGTGAGTAAAGGCAAAAGGCCTATATGATTAGATAACTAGCGATATTGGTCATAGATTGATTAAGAACGAGATCCAAAATTGTTATCAACTTTTTGCCTAAAGTTAGAAGCAAGTCGAGTTGCACCTAACCCACACTTATCTCAAACATGATATCGTGAAAAAATTGACAATTTCTTATTCTATTGGATAAATTCCAATATAAAGGCAAGGAAGTGGTTTAAGAACCTTAAATCCTTAAGAAGTGATAGACTAAACATAATTTTGAGGAAATCCTTGAACATGAACGACGTTGACATTTTGTGAATAAAATGTTAACGACCAAAGACACATCACATGTGAGAGTATATAGCTCAAACTCATGCAAGTGACAAGAGTTGCCTTGATCAATGTTCTTTATTGAATTCGTTGTTAGCTAACAATTTATTCAATCTTTAAGGATCCTTAAAATGAAGTTTTGGCATGACTTCATTAGACCCCAACTAGTTGCAAGAAGGAACAAGTTGAGTATGCAAGGAACAACTCCAAAGTAGGAGTTCAAGGAATTGGCATGAACAAGTTAGTCTTGTTCAAAAAGCCAAACCTTTTCTTGCAATAGATTCTATCACTAACTTATTAAAGTTTGCCTTCAATTCGTGCTCTAACAATAACGGTATTTGTTAGACTGTGTTTGAGTAGGTGACTATTTTGGCACTAAAAGTGATTTTTTACTATTCAAAAACCTAGTTTCCATTCTTGCTACTTCACGTAGTCGTAAAGGATTATGTGAAGTAATGCACGCAACTCAACCACTTTAGCAAAATCGATTACATCGATTAGCTCAAGTGAGAGTAATATGCAATTTTGTAAGTTCAGATTGTTCAATTGCAAGCATTGCAAAAAGGAAAAACTAGAGAGCATAAACCATTTTGAAAGGCACTCAGAGTTAAATACCCATTGCTATTAATCCACTTTTGATGTTTGTCATAAAAAAAATGAGAGGGTAAGACTAAGGCTTACAACTTCATCATTTTGAATATATGACTGTGAAAGTGCAGTCATATCTTTTTGATTTCTCATAAGTAAGAATAATTATGTTAGTTCTTAATTCTTGCAAGTCAAAATGATAATCAAATACAACTTTGTAGATTGACTAAGGTCGTGACCATCTTTAAGATGAATCCAAAGCTTTGAATGATGAAAGGGAAATGAACATTAGTTGTTTGTTCCTATACTCCTCAAATTATACGCGTAGCAAAAAGGAGAAATAAAACTCTCCTCAATATGGTGAGAACTATGATGGCAAAGGCCATAACATTCAAAATCCATATACCCTCTAAGTTCGTTACTTGTGCATTTCATGAGTTATGGATTGGTCGAAAGTATGACCTAAACCACTTGAAATCAAGAGATATATTGTCAATATCTACGATACCTTGGTTGAAAAGACCAAAACGTGAAAGGTGTTAGACATCCTACTATGTCGAAATGACACATTCATCGTTAGTTAATGAGAAATTGGCAAACTAACGAGCTATAAGAAGTCACATTCCTAGGGAATAGATCTCTTAACTAGGATAAAGTGGAAAAGATTTCACTTTCCTTGAAACTCAGGAATTAAGGCCCTTAGGATCACTCCATTCGAGTGAAAGAATTCTTGAGGAGATAGAGGATAAATGATGAGGAAGAAAGTTGGGTAATGTAGATTACATCGTTGGGTTTTAAAATCTCAAGTGATCGATCTAAACTAAACGATTGTTATCTCTTTCTTTGAAAGGGATGCATCAAAAAGTCTTAGAACGATTCAAGGTTTTAAAATCTCAAGAGATCGATCCATCAATCCTAGTGATTGTCATCTCTTTCTCGAAGAAGGATGCATTGACTTAGTCGTGGAATGGTTCAACTTTTATCTCATCTACCACAAACATGTGCGGATGTTCCTGATCCTGACTTTAGTGGGAGTAATATTCCTTTTTTCCAGTGGGAGTAGGGATTTTGATCCTAGTTGGGAGTTTCTATATGGAACTTAAACCCAGTGGGAGCAAGGAAACTTGATCTTAATAGGAGTTCCTATATAGAGTTTACCCAGTAAGGGCTTCTTTGAAAATGCTTAAAACTAAAAGGGATAAAGTCTTATGACAACATTTTTTCGATAAATGAATCGATCGTTATCCTTTTTAGTTTCCCCACAAGTTAAGTACGAAATTGCAAGTGTGTCAGATTTTCACTCATTCCAATGAAAATTGTATGGATTAAAGCAATAGAAGTACGAATGGCATTTGATAGATTGAACCATGTCGAGAATTGGTTAATCTACCCAAAGGGTAAGCACCCATTGGAGACAAGTGGATACATGAGCGATAAATCGAGTAAGACATCAATAATCGCTAAAGGATTTGCTCAACAAGATTGGAAAGTCCAACTTATTGAAAGATTTACATTCATCAAATATATTTTGGCATTTGGGCTAGTCTATATCTCAACCTACATCAATTGGATATAGAAACTTTTTTTCTCAATATAAAATTTGGAGTAGAAACCTATATGGTTTAACCTAAAGGTTTTATCGTTCAATTCTCACTAGAGAATTTGGAGAAGAAACCTATAAGGTTTAAACTAATGGTTTCATTGTCTAATGTATGACCTTAGACAATCTTCGAGATGATGGTACATTCATATTAGTTTGATAATACTACGTATTTCAAGATAAATCTTGTCATTCTTACCTTGTGTGAACATCACACTGTAGCTAGAAATGATTTAACATATTTGAATGACTCCAAAGATTAATCGTGATCTAACTTTGAGATATATGATATGAGTTGACCTTGGAGTCAAACTCCAATAGATCGTTCAAGTGGATTGTTGTCTCTCTTCATGTGAGATGGATCAACAAAGTACTTGAACTCTTCAAGATGCAGAAATGCATAACCCATAGATACCCCGTGATTAAGAAGAAATCTTAATTAATGCATCTATTCATAAATCTATGTGAAAATAAGAAAGTGTAAGCAATGTTCTTCAAACAAATGTCATGTAAATGTGTTTTATGGTATAGAGTACATGTGTTGATTATAAGACCATGTCTTGGAGTACACTGATTTGTACCTAGGTGTGTACAATGCCTAGAGTTTGCTATGCAGTCAAGTCAGCTAGCAGTGAATGAGATACTTGGATACTTTAGAGGCACTGCAAGACACTGTGTTATCGTGATGGCTTACGATAAAAGGAAACACAATTGTTATTCCATGTAATGGTGTGGACTATAGGGAAGACCTTCGGTTATGTGTTCTCATGTAATACGTTACATGATGTGTGAACTTTGAGAAAAGATTTCGTAAGATCGATAAGTTCGAAAGCAGCAATTGTGTGATTACGAACTAAGGGAAGACATACATTTCCAGCAGTCTGTGCTGCTGTTGCATACATTTTGGTAGAATGGAGTTGTCCTATGAGAAACGCCTTCTAGCAAGATTGAGTTAAGAACTGTTATATAACCCTAACAGGTGTATAGCAATTACGCTCTCATCGTATGCTGGTCGCGCGGTCTATTTGCCTGTATGACGAAAAGATCGAACATGGTTATGAGAGTGCTAATTATGTTGCATGATAATATATGACACAGGGTCATTATCATGATTGGCAGTAGTTTCATCATGATCCATGACGAGTTATGGTTTCGTCATGTGCAAGTGGGAGATGTTAAAAAAAATGGTCCTCCCATGACGGGTGAATCGAACCCGGTCGGTTAAGGTGTGAACCGAGATCAATTGGTGGGCTTGAATGAGATAGGACCATAAGGCCCATAGTCCATCAGGCCCATAAGCTCGTAAGGCCCATAAGCCCATTATGGAGGCTATAAATATGGGAAGGGAGGAGAAGAAAAGAAAGAGTGAGAGTAAGAGGAAAAAAAGGAGGAGAGAAGAAAAACATTCTTCTCTCCTTTTCCCTCCAAAACCCTTTCTTCTTCCTCCCTCTATGATAGCCATGCCTCTCCCTCCACCAAGAAGAATATGTTCTTCTTGAGTAGTCAATCCAACGTAGCATCTAGATTGCAAAAAAGACGAGCTCTCTCGTCGGTTACAATCCGACTATGGTTTGCTAACGAGACCAACATCAAAACCTGATCTTGTAGCTGTTATCCGCTGTTGTGCTTCCGCTGGAATCGAGGCTAATAAATCTAACATATTTATTATACTGTTTATTAGTTAAACTGGTACCCGATTCTTTCACCTATTATAATCGAAACTTCTTAGTATCACTTGAGATCAAACGTATTAAAAAAAGGTATGCATGCAAAACATAAATTAAAAAACATATTAACACAATATTAGTTGCAATTATATTTCCAACAATTTAGGAAAACTCTTGGTCCAAAAAAAAATTATGATCCCTAAATTGCATATAAACGAACTCGATGGTTTATATACGTTTCAATTATTATTCTGTTATTATTCACAAGATGTAATGGCAAATATTAAAATTTTAAAACAACAACAAGAATATAACCAGAACAATAATAAATTTTTTAATAGAAATAATGAGGATATTGAAAGTTTATAACAATAATAAAAATGTGATCAAAATAATAATGAATTTTTATAGTTATTAATATGCTACGATTCACAATATATGATGAGTATATTGATATAACCATAAATAAATAATGGAGTATTGTTATTATTCACTCGGTATAAGGATGATATTGAAACACTAGAACAACAAGAAGAATATAACAAAAATAACAATAATTTAAAATTATAGAAAATATTATTTAGATAATACTGAGCTAATATTTGTGATTTCATTACCATTATAGGGGGTGTCGTATTTATTCAATATGTAATTGTCAATGTTTATGATTTTATTGGTCTTTTTTGGGTATAATTAAATTAATTTTGATTTGGTTAATCAGATTATAATGATAAATACATTATCACTACCATATTTCCATAATTTAAGGAGTTTTGCTGATCATGTTGCAGTTTTTTCTCCTCAGCTATGGTAAAGGCGAAATTATAGGAAATTAGAAGCTATCTCGAAAGCTGTCCATGAGTGAAATTCTTTTCGTTGGTTACTCATAACTCGGATAATTTTACAGGCGTGGAATTAGGTTTAAAAGGCCAAATGTGGCGTATTCCCATAAAAAGTCTTTTTTTTATAGTTGACAATATAATTTATTAATATACGATATAGTATAATATTGTAATTATTATTTATTATGTTTGAAAAAATAACATAATATAACATAGTTAAATAGTTATTTTTTTAATTTGATGGTATAATATGATTATAAAACTGATAAAATGACTAAAATATCCTTATTTAATAGTATAATATAATATTTTATGATATTTTTTAAAATATTTTAAAAATATTAAATTTATAAACTACTGATAACTATAAAAAAATATCATTTTAATAATTTATAAAATTAATTAAAATTTATAATTTTTAAACTATAAAAAATTATATTATACTATATTATATATATATAAAAATTAAAATAAACGAAAATTTAATCGCACCATACCGTATGAAACCATCAACCAACAAGGCCTAAGGGATAAGATTGGCCTGTCCATACCTTGAACCGAAGTCTCAAAGCTCCGAATCTCCCACTCAATGAAATTTTTTGTAAGGTCGGTTCCATGGCTTGTTCGTTTACAAGACTGAACTGAACCACAATAATGGGACGCGCCGCTCTCTCTCGCTTCATCTCCTTCTCCAACTCCTCTCCCTGCCTCGCCTCTTCACTGTAACCCCCCCCCCCCTCTCTCTCTCCACATGTCTTTTTCTTGTTCTCTTTCCAAATGCAGTAACCAAAAAATTTCAATGCAGGTCCCGCTATGGCAATCTGAGTAAATTTTCAGCTTCTTCCGTTGCAATTCTTAGAACCGGTTTCCGTTGCCACTGCAGCGTTTCGCTATCTCAACCCGCTGCTCCAGAGGCTTCAACTGCTGTAAGGTAACTCTCTCTCTCTGTCTTTCAGAAGCAATAAGTTTATGCGTTTTGTGTTGATTTTATTGTCTTTTTTTCCTCAGGAAGAGGATAGTGTCTGGAGTGCAACCGACGGGTTCAATTCATCTCGGCAATTATCTTGGTGCTATTAAGAATTGGATTGCTCTTCAGGTTAGCTGAGTTTTTTTGGGAAATGTATGTCTAGAAGAAATTTATACTTTAGAGGGAAGCAATTACTTCTCTTTGGTTGGTTTGTATGATTGTTAATTTATGCTTGGGAAGCAATTACTTCTCTTTTGGTTGGTTTGTACCATTGCTAATTTATGCTTTATTTTTTTGTTTGCAGAATTCATATGAGTGTCTTTTTTTCATTGTGGACCTTCATGCGGTATGTATCGGAATGTGCGCTATATAAAGTGTTTTGAAGTTCTATGTGTTTCATTTGTGGATGGTTTTTCATTGTTGATGTATTTTCAAGCAGTGGTTTGATACATTATGCCTATTTCAGACAGAAAAGAACTCGGTTTTTAAATTTCCTTGTGAGTCGAACATGTGCAATTTCAGAATCAATTGATATTTATGTTGTTTCTCTCATTAGATGGTCAGATCACCATAATGGTCTATAAGTTTCTTGTGACACCTTTCAAGTGTAAAAAGGAGTGAATTGCAAGGCTGCATGCTAATGGGTGTGAATTTAGTATGTAATGTGGAATTTGGATTCTGGTGTTCCAGATCATTTAATTTGCTAGTTCAAAAACTTGATCGAGGAGGTCTTGCTATGTTATATGAATCGCCATTCCTGTGTTGAGGGATGGCTTAAGTGAACAAAATTAGACAAGGAAGATTGGCTAGGCTTTAAAGTTAGGGGGACCAATATTTTGAAATGGGAGATAAAGCAATCAAGTCATGCCTTCATGGGTGGATGTAAGGTGAACTAGCATGTAGAAATATCGTATGATGGAATTATGAGAAATATTTTCTTTTTCTTAGAAAACATTAATCAAACTTTGAGCATTTATGACTTGGAAGTAAGAGTTCACTTATCTCTTGTAGTAGATAGCCTTTTGTGTTCGATTGATGAATAATTCAAAAATCTCCACCTCTTATCAAGAGTTTATTATGCTTGGAGAAGTAGGTATGGATATATAGTGTTTTTACATCATTTGTTGAATTAAATTGCTTCAATAGGATACTGTAAGTTAGACACAGTAATATCAGGAAGACAGCCACAAATGAGTTCTGTACTAAACTGCCGTAGACTGATACAGAAAAAATAGGTCAGGCCAAGCCTGGCTGATTTTGAACTGGTATCTATACTGTGTTCTGGATGTTCTGTACTATTTTTTTCTTCCATTTCAATTCTTGCAAACATTCCTTCACTCAAACACAGTTGCAGTAGTGGAAAGGCATTGAAATCTACAAGTACTGACTGCAATTTAACTCTTGTAACTCCTTTGCTTTGTTTATGCACCATTTTTTTCAGGTGATGGAGTACATGTAGAGTCATTTTTTATTGAGATTGTAAACTAGAGTCAGTTATTGATATTAGTTAATTTATTTATTTTTTTTGCATATAGCATCAAGTATTGTTAATTGCAGCTTTTTTGTTTTCCTGAACACACAGATGACATTACCATATGATGCTCAAAAATTATCTAAGGCCACGAGGGACACAGCTGCAATTTACTTGGCTTGCGGTGTGGATACTTCCAAGGTTCTTAGTTAATTGGTCTTTGATATTTTTCCTTAGAGGTCATCATTTGGGTACACACTCCTTAATATTCTTAATTGGGCATGCAGGCTTCTGTGTTTATTCAGTGTAGTGTTCATGCTCATACAGAACTGAAGTGGCTTCTAAGTAATGCCACACCCATTGGAAGGTTGAACAGAATGATTCAGTTTAAAGAGAAATCCCGAAAGGCGGTGAGTTTAGAGCTTCTTGTTCAAATCACTTTGCGTACTTTTCAGATATGTTTTGGTAATTTTCCTCCATATTGTACCTGCTAAGGCATGTACCTTACTTCTGTTCCTCAAATTTTATTCAACCCGTTGGGAAATGCCACGAAATTCTTCTCTTCTGGTAGTGTAATACAACAACAAACATTTGTTCAGATATCTATATTCAAGAAGAAATATTTATTAACTAGATTTGCCTCCAAAGACCAAAGATTTTGAATGTGCAAGCACAAAAAAAAATCTAGTAGGCCTATCATTTCAAAACGACATCCTTAATTTTTTGTTGTCATTGCATAAATATGTATTGCAATGAAAAATGTATGATTATCACCGAAAGAGTCGGCCTAATTTATGAGGCTTCTTAATTGATCTTGGATGTTGAACCTAAGATGGACATAATATATGCTGTTTCCCCCTGTAATTTAATGTAAGTTACCATCCTTGGATTTAATTGATGATATTTCACATGTTTTATGCCAAGTATTGCTAATATTCATTTCGTTTTTACTCTATGTAGCATAAGTGCATTTTCTGTCTACGAATTGATTATTTTGCCTTCCCTTTTGCAGGGGGACGAAAATGTCAGTGTTTCCCTTCTGACTTATCCTATTTTAATGGCTTCTTATATTCTTCTCTATCAGGTGATTTACAGAATATGCATATTCTTTGTAAAAAATGATGCAACTGGTTTTTTGAACTTTAGACTTATTGCAACACTTGTTAATTATTCAACAACAGTTCAATTCTTTATACTCATGCTTATTCACTTCTGTGTCGCACAATTCTTATAAATTGCAACATGCCTATGCAGTCTGACTTTGTCCCGGTTGGTGAGGATCAAAAGCAGCATTTGGAGTTGACCCGTGAGCTGGCTGAGAAGGTGAATCGCTTATATGGTGGAAGGAAGTGGAAAAAATTGGGAGGGTGTGAAATGATATCTTGATTTGTAGTTTATTTTATCTTTTTTTTTGAAAGTTTGTCATCGTCTGTTTGCTGCTTTCGCCTTCTGCATTGAGATTTTGATTATTCTGATTGCAGGCGTGGTGGAGCTATCTTTAAGGTAGACTTTTCTTCTTGATGTATAGGTTGATGCGCTTCACATGAAATCCGAAAGTAAAATTGAAAGAAATAACTTTGTAAAGTGTTTTCCATGTGAAGGTTCTTGAGCCACTGATACCTCCCGCTTGAGCACGAGTGATGTCTCTAACTGACGGCCTCTCTAAGGTGTTAGATTATGGTTGTGTTGTATGTCTGTCTTAAAGATTGAAGTTTTCTTTAGCCTACTAAGTTCTTTTTGTAAATTTGTAGATGTCAAAGTCTGACCCTTCTGACCAATCTCGAATCAATCTTCTTGACCCAAAAGATGTAAGTGACTAGCTGATGTGACAAGTATATATTTTTTTTTCTTTTAGTCGTTTTAGATTCGTTAAGTTGCAATCTGCTAGCTTGATCTGTTGTTGTTTCCATTTAGTGACACTAACTAGAAAGTTGGCTACGTGACTTTCCAAGTTTGAGAAAACTTTTGATTGGCCATTTGTGATAGTATGGTATGAAAAGCCAGATGATGAAATATTTGAATTTTCGAGTGCAATATAGGGTGATAGTCTAGACAGCAGAAATGATTGGAAATCTCTATGAATGGTATTCTAAGTGCACAAAAAATTCTAAATTTCTGAGTTTATCTTTGTGAAGATGATGTAGATGAGTAATTGAGCCAAAATCCAAAGTTTATGAAAGAAGAAAAAACATGACAACCCAAATTCAGCTCCCATATTGAAGCATTTTATTTTGTGATTTGAATTCGAAATGTGTTGGAATTACTACTGTTTTTTTGGTGATCATTATTGTGAAGTCATCCCAGTTTGCCATGGTGGATTTTGATATTCTTGTTAGCTTTATCATTTTTGTGGTTTGTTTTTGTAGGTGATAGCAAACAAGATTAAGCGATGTAAAACCGATTCATTTACAGGGTAATTTCTCGTCAATTTTGAAAATTGAAATAGTTTCTCAATGTAAATGCAATTATAAAAATATTGCATTGTTACGGATCTTACCACTTAATTATCAAATAAAAAAAGTGTCTTACTACTTCCAGTGCGCTTCTTCTCTTTTGATAGGTAAAAAAACTATTAGTTTTCTTCTTGAATTCCTACAGCTTGGAATTTGACAATCCTGAACGGCCTGAATGCAACAATCTTCTCTCAGTGTATCATCTTGTGTCGGGCAAGACAAAAGAGGTAACATTTTCTCTACTCTCCTTGCTTTGTTTAGTGCCTCAAATTGTATCTATTTGGTAATTCTCCATTTTTGTGCTGCTCTAAAGAATAAAATGAAATTATGAGATCTGATTGGCCTATTAATGTGGCAATTTCTGTCTTTGTGCTGCTCTAAAGAGTAAAATGACATTTGGATCTGATTGATCTAATGCATACTGTGAGCATTCTCATCGGCTCTCTACTACATCGAGATTTATTCAGGAGGATTTGTGACTGTTTCAGGAAGTTGCAAAAGAATGTCAAAATATGAACTGGGGTAGTTTCAAACCTCTTTTAACAGATGCCTTGATTGATCATCTGCATCCTATCCAGGTTTATACGTATTTAAATTACATGATGTGTGCTTGCGTGAGAGAAAAGTGCTACTACTCATAATTTTCTAATGCACATTATTCTCTTTTTTCCCAGGTTCGTTACGAGGAAATAATATCTGATCCAAGTTTTTTAGTAAGTGTCCTAAAGGAAGGTAAAGCAAGAGCTGAAGAGATAGCAAATGTCACAATTAATAACGTATACCAAGCAATGGGAGTTTTGCGAATATGAGTAGTGCGTAATTCATGGAAAAAGATCTGCAGGATTGTTGTCTCGGCTGATTTCTACACGATCCATCATGGTCGTCCTGTCATTCTTTGGAAGATGATCATTTTTTTGTGTCTTAAATATTGTTTCTCAGAAAATGCGCTATAACATGAGCAATTTGATACCATCTGACATTCATTGACATTGAGACTGCATGGCATCTTCCTGTTGATAGCTGAAACTTTTGCAATTTTTTTTAATTTTTTCTCAAAGCTAGTTGATGATTTGTAATTTTTGCAACTTCACATTGAATTTTTTTTTTGCCATATTTCTTTTCCTGATGTATTTTAATATTTATTTATTTTTGTCAGGAATTTGAAATTGGTTTTGATTGATTTATTTACAGTTTGTTTGTATAATTATATCAAGCAACAGCGGAAACATGTATTGGCTTGTTAATATTTGGTTTCTTTTAATTATATATTTATATTGTTATTCACTACTCAAGTATATTTCGGTTTTAATTTTTTCTTTATATTTTACTAGTTGGTGACAAAGTTGCAATGCAGTTTGGATTCTTTAGTGATCATGAGTCGTAACAAATGAACAAAACAATATCTTCATTTCTGATAGTTAAATTCAGATGCAGATGCGCATCAATTGCAGCATCCTTCGCATTCAAATCATGAAAACAAAAGGACTAATGTGGAAAATCCTTCAAGCACAATCCTTCAACCAGGAAATAATGCTGCTGCTTCTACTTCTACTTCTACTTCTACAGGGCCTATTGTAGAGAATTCTTTGCCAAGTGAGGTAATTTTGTTACAATTCGTCAGAAAACAAAAGGACTATTTCGTGGTTTTTTGAATGGCACAAAAGACCAAGACACAACGAACAATCTACAACGGCAAAAGTTGACGCAAAGGCAAAGCGCAAATCTAAAGTGGTGATAGTGCCAAAGGACTGTTTGCAAGCGGATGACAATGACGCAACAGTGGAGCCAACTGAATCAGATTCAAAGATCATGAAACGTAATATGATTTTATCACAATGAGGCTTTGGACGCATGGGCCGCCTTGGATCAGTTCGGAGTGCTCAACACAGATTATCAAGAAAATGCTATACATTCTTTTCAAAGTAACATTGTTGATGATTTAGTCGATGCGCTTTGAGTTACTCGCCTTAGGTTCATAAATTTCTTATGCCTTTTAATCAGAAGATTTTAGTTTTCCAGCTTTGTGAGATTTTTTCATGGTTTCCTTGGAACACTCTTTGTGTTCTAGACGAATAAAATTAGAAGGCAATACTTATAGGAAAAGTCAGCTCCTGTATTAAAGTGTTTTATTTTTTTGTAATTTCAATTCAATTGTGTGCTAATGTCTTTTTGGTGCGAAGATTATGAAGTCAAATTCCCAGTTTGCTTCAGTGGATTTTGATTTTCTCGTTTGCTTTTATTATTTTTGTCCTTTTTTCAAGTGATAGCAAACAATATAAAGCGCCATAAAATTGATTCATTTACAGGGTAATTTCTTCACAATTGTCAAAATGAATAGTTTCTCGACTTAAATGTTACTATTATTTTTCTTTTTGATTTCTTATAGCTTTGAATTTGGCGATTTCATTAAGGCCTGAATGCCACAATATTCTCTCTCTATATCAGCTTGTTTCTTTCAAACAAAAGAGGTAACATAATTCTCTTGTTACTTTGTTGAGTGTCTCATATTGGGATCAATTTCTGTTTCTTCTTTGAAGAGTAAAACGATAATCTGAAGTCTGATTGATCTACTTCTTACCTCGGGTATCCACCTCAGTTTGGCGCTACGTTAAGATTTATGCTGTGATTCTTTTCCTGTTTTTATGAAGTTGCAAAGGAATGTCGAGATATGAATTGGAGTAGCTTCAAACCGCTTTTAATAGATGCCTTCATTGACCATCAGCATCAAATCCAAGTTATTTTTTTGGTTTGTGTGAGGGAAAATAAGAGCTGCTCCCCATAATTTTCTAACCCACTTTGTTCATCAATTGCATTCTCTTCTTTCCCATCATTCTCTTTTTATGATGCATGAGTAAAATTCCAGTTAAATATATTTCATTGGGAGTTGTAACATAATTGTTACAAATCGTCATCAACGAAGAACATTACGAGACATTAATACCTACTCATTAATCGTCATTTCATAAAAAGATGTGAGAAACTACTTGTTAAAGTACGTTTTACTACGAATTATTTGCACTCGTACTCTAACAACATCATTACTAACTTGAGTGTCAGAAATTCCTATAGAACAATCTGACATCATCGTGTTACCCATGTTCACAAGTTTCGAGGCAACTCTCAAATTATCAATCGTCCATGTTCATTCTTTTGTTGTTGTTAGAATCAAGGCAACAACATCTCCTTTCCCAGGCTGGTTATGAGGAAATAATCTCCTATTCAACTTATTCACATTGTCAGTGGACTCAGTGCCATTGAGACCGCATAAGATCTTCTCATTGACAGTTGAATTGAAAATTCTGCAATATTCTCTTTCTCAAAGCTGTTTAATGATTTATTATCCTCGCAGCTTCACAATATTTTTTTTGGCATGTTTCTTTTTAAATGTAATCTAAGCATGATTTTGGTTTATGTTTTTGGCAATTGCTTGTATCAATCAAGCGAGTGGTACTACAATGAGAACTCTTAAAAAAAGTATTCAATGAGGATTCCTTAATAAATTAAATAACAGATGTTCATATTAAGTAACTTCAGTAAAAATTAAGTAATATTCATGATTACTTAATTTAGCACATATTGACATAATCTGTAACAATTAATTAACCAATCAAAAACTAAGTAATTGGATGGTCAAATTAAGTAACAACATCCAAAATTAAGTAATTTTCTAAAAACTACAATTTAGTAACTACCCCCTAAAATTAAGTAACTGATGTTGATATTAAGTAAAAAAAATAAGTGACCGGGCACAAAATTAAGTAACAGATAGCCACATTAAGTAAAATATGTTACTTAACTCTGCATGTAATTACTTAATTTTTCCAACAATGACTTAATTTATGAATATCCAATTAAGTAACATAAGCCTGAATTAAGTAATTATAATACAAATTAAGTAACAGTCATGGTTACTTAATTTACCACATATTGACATAATTTGTGACTATTAAGTAACTGATAGCCAAATTAAGTAATGACATTCCAAATTAAGTAATTTTTAGAGCTACAATTAAGTAATCACCCTCTAATATTAAGTAACATGACAGATATTAAGCAACTCAAGTTCTCAATGAAGACTCTTTTCATGAGTTCTCATTGTAATACTATTCCAAGCAACAACGTAAACATGTATTGCGAGATAGGAAATTTTACAAATTGAGTAAACTAGCATTATACCTGCGCGATGCTCATATTAATTTAATAAGATAGTTTTTTTTCATATTAAAATATAATCAAGAAACTAATTTTAATTAATTTTTTAAAATTATTTTTGAAAAAAGTATGATGAACAAAAATTATAGATTGAAAAATAAATATCAATATTTAAAGTTAGTGAGTTTTTTCCAAGCTTTCGACAAATAGCTTTATAATTGATTGACACGAATCTTTTTATATATATTATTACTTTTTGAAAAAGAGTTAAATACACAAATTATATAGTTAATTGATAAGTAACTTTTATTTCTCTTATTATTATTTATTTGAAGAGAGTTGAGTACACTAACTTAAAATATATTGGCATATTTCACTCTATATAAAAAAATATCATCTTTTTGCTATATAATATACAATATTGTTTAATTTATTATAAATAAACATGTACATTGTTAGGACTACTTTTGATAATTACTCTAAAATAATAATTATTTGCTATATTATATATGTGATTATTTAATTTATTATAAATAAACATGTTGATTATTATGCCTAATTATAATTACTATTTATCCAAATTCTTTAAGAGTTTAATTACTTTTAAGAAGAAATTATGAAAATATAACTAAATATTATATCTTTTTCTTAGTTAAATAATATTCTCCAATAAACTTTTTTTTCAAGAATTTGTATTCTTATATGTTTATTATATAATCTCTCAATTGTACTGTTCTAATTAAATGATTAGATCTCATTCTACACACATCAACAATTTTTATAAATAACATTTAAAAAAACTTTCCTGTTATTATTAATTTTTTTTCACATAAATACCAAGTAATATGAGTGCATTTATTAAAAAATAAAATATATAATATAGCAAAAAAACTATTGTTTTACAATAATAATCAGAATTAGCTCTAATAGTGAATATATTTATTTATAATAAATTTAAAAATTGTGTATAAAGTATAGACAAAAGAATATATTTTTGTATATAGTGTAAAATATGCAAATATATTTTAACTTAGTGCTTTCAATCATCTTTAAATGAATAATAATAAAAAAATAAAAAATCATTTATCAATTAACCACATAATTAGGATATTAAAGAATAATAATATAGGTAAAATGTCATGTGTCAATCAACTACAAAACCACTTAGTGACGGACACAGAAAAAATTTCACTGGGGGCACCATTTATTTAAAATTAGCATTTTGTGTACGTACGTTGTAAGTTATTGAAGTGTTTTTATTTATAATTTAATTATTTTTAATATAAATATATACTTTTAAATTTTAGTAGTCAATTTTTATCTCATAAAATAAGAAAAAAATAAAATTATGTAATGAAAAATAATTAATATTTTTTGATATGTAGTAGTGGATCTCTTCTATAATAATTAATATTTGTAATACAATGTCATCCACTCATTATAGTAATTTAGAATTAAAAAAAGAAATAAAAGTATCTAATTTTTTTTTACATCATGACTTTTATAAGTGTTATGATAATTAAAATTTAAATATATTTGCAAATATACTCAAGAAAATTTAAAATATATTAAGTTAAAATTTAATAAAAATAGTGACAAAATAATTCATTATTTGTTGTTGACAACTTACATATAGTTTCCTTCTATGATTAATTATTGTAATTTATTGATTAGGATATAGGATAAATATTCCACCTATTTATTATATTGTGAGAAGAGTTTGTGACAATATAAATTACGAATTCCTAATTAAGCAAGTGCACTTTTTATTAATGTGTTCTTTAATTTGCACAATTATTTATTTACACATCAATATAAACTACCTAATATTTAAATTAGTACATTTGTTGGTAGGAGAGTTGGGGTAGGATCACGGGACCCCCAGTGACCCCCCTCCGTCCATCCATGAAGTTATTTGTCGAAAGTTTGAAAAAATTCCTTAACTTATATATATATATATATATATTGATTTGTTTAGTAAATAAATAAATAAATCACAATATGTTAGATTAGTGTTTGCTAAATTTATCCTGATAAAAGAGTTTAAGATATCATCTCCGAAACCTGTGAATTCAGATTCAACATTTTAGCAGTTTAATATGCCCATTGATAAAGATAAAAAAAAAAAGAGTTAATTATTCTCGGTGCGACATTGAAAGTTTGATTTTTCACAAATATCCCTCAAAAATCTTAATTATGTAAATGTTTATTTTGGAATGTTGTATTTAAGATTGCCACCTCGTGTTTTCGCCAGTTGTGAAAATGACAGATTCATGAATAAATAAATTTTAATTATTTTTTTCTAATTTTTTCTCTCTCCTCTCCTTTCCTCTCATGTCTCCCTCAACATCCCAAACCCTAGAACCTGAAACCCTAGCTCCACCCACTGCCCTCGTTGCCGCTCATTCTCCTTTTTCTCTCTTCTCTCTCTCTCTCTCTCTCTCTCTCTTTCTCTCTCTCCTGGTACTCTCTCTTTCTCCCTTTTCTCCTCCTCCTCTCGGTTCCTTCTTCGTCCTCGTTTGTCATCTCGTCTATTCTCGTCACCTCCGTCTCAGCCTCTCTCGTCGACTTTGCTCTTTGTTTCTCGTCGAAAATCATTCTTCTTCATCTCGTTCTCGTCGATGTTTCTTCTGTCGTTCGATTTTTCAGTTGCTTTCTCGTCGATCGTAGTCTTTCGTCGTCAGGTTCTGCTATCAGTCTCTTGTTTCTTCTTCCTCCCCTCTCCTCGTCACTTTCGCTCTTATAATCTCGCTCTTTCGAATCTGCAGCCATCAAATCATCGCCCTCTCTTTCAGATCTCCTCATCTTGTTCTCATTTTCATAGAGCGGCGACGGAATTTCCGTTAATTACTAAAGTGCCTAATTACTAAAATGCACCTGAATGAAATTATCTTTGATTGTTTAAGAAGTGATTTATTTTGTAGGTTGATTAAACAAAATAAAATCAAATGAGAAGAGATAAATTGTGTTTGCTTAGGTAATTATTATTAAAAAAAATATAATTAAATTTATAAAAAAATAAATAAGTGAGCTAATTAATTATTATTAAACAAAATATAATTAAATTTTGTAAAAAAAATAAGTGAGATTCGGAGATCTCTAATAGAGACCTTGGAGACATCCAGTGGAGACTCTTGAAGACCATTGAAAACTTTTAGTGGAGATCTATACATAAAGATATCTAGTGGAGATCCCTAGAGATCATTAGAGACCTCCAATGAAAACCTTTGAAGATTATTGGAAACTTTCAGTGGAGACCCTAGAAACCTCTAGTGGAGACCTCTGAAGCTCATGTGGAGACCCCTGGACACCATTAAAGATCTTTGGTAGAGACTCTTGCAGACATTTTCTACTTGATTTGATTTTCTTGCAAAAAATTAATTTTTCTAAAAATATCTCGATTTCTCACGATTTCTTTTGATAATGACATTTTTATAAAAATTAGTTTTTGATGTTTCATTTTTTAAAATTGGTATTTTATGTCGTTCTAGAAGTGCAATTCTCCCAAAAAAAAAAGAATTCTAAAATACTGAAAACAAGAAGGTCTAAGTTGGGCCCAAGAAGCAGAGGAGTTGTAGTAGCCTCCTGGGCAAGTTCCATAATAAACATATGACTGGTCGTTCGTAGAAGGTGTTACATCTACGACACGTCATGTTTTGTCTTTCCTGGTACTTATTGTTAGTTACTCAGGGACCATATTGTAATTGCACATTTAACCGAGCAACGACGACAAACACAGGGTTTAAGGTAGCCGTTTAGGGCTTTTCGTCTTCGTCTTCAACACCCCACCCCAAAGCAAAGCAGCCATAACTTATCATTCACCACCTTTAATCATCGAATCGATTCCAAAGATATAAAGAAAAATGATAAGAGGTGGTAGAAGCTTCGTGTCTTCTCCGCCAGCTTTCTCCAACGACGCCAAACGACTGCTCGTTTGCTCCGGCTCCTCCGTCTCCGTCGTCAGCACCTCCACCGGCTTACCTGTATATCACTTTCTCCACACAAAAAAAATCGTCTCTTTTCTATTTACTTAGTTTTTTTTGCATAATTTTATTTAAATAATTGTTGCAGGTAGCGTCTCTGGATGGCCACACTGCGCTT
>CAODLS010642077.1:0-14287 GCA_948243855.1 Flueggea neowawraea | reverse complement strand
TCCAATACAGAGAATCAGCCTGAGAAATAAGTAGCTATTTCACGCAGTAATGATAAACAAAAGATCTACACAAAAAACAATGTTTGTGTTTCACCTTTCTAAACAGAAATGGCATTCAACAGAAAGAAAATCATAAAGCTTTCTCCTGTTAGCATCCTCAATCGTGCCGCGTCATCTTACATCCCCTCATTTTCAATCATCAATGACCTTGTAGGCAGTAAAGCTGACGTATATTTCCTGAAGCTGCAACACCATCAAACAAGTGACATAAGAACAAGGAATAATAGTTTTTGTCCTAAAATTTACAATTGCAGAAACAGTTTTAATGCAGTCATTAGCATTATAAAGTTTACATAAAGAATTTTCTTATCCAGTCTTACTAGCAAGTACAAATCTTGCATTTTCCAAGTTGTTTGCATGATATAGAGCAAAACTGGAAAATCTGAGTCACACAAAAGAGGTAACTTGCGATTAAACTAAATGGATCAGCAAATACAAAGTCCAGCAAGATATTTTACCAAAAAAGTGTGTAAGTACTTGGATAAAACATAAAAAATATGGGAAGGCTTCGCAAATACATGGACATAAACATCCACTTCCATTTCTTATTTTACAATGAATTCACATCCACCAAAGTCCGAAGCAAATCAAACAAAATAATTTTCAAAATAACAAACAAAAAACTGGTTCCTCATAAAACCAAACACTGCAAACCTTTACGAATACATAATATGTTGAAGAAAGTTTAATTCATCCCTGTGTAGATTACTCTTTTAATAGAAAATTAAAAATAGTAAAATGTACAAAAATTCTAATGTCAAACTATACAAAAAATGAACTGGAATAATGTAAAGATACCATATTGAATAAGTCTAATTTACTTATTTGGAAGAAAGTTCAATTCAATACCATCATAAATTTCTTTAATCTGAATTTTTCTTTTGAATTTGGAACGTTAAATGGGAGTTTACTAAGCATTGGAATTAAGGGAAAGTTTTATAAAATTTCAAGGAAAGAATAACCCTTTGTGTAAATTCTTTTTAAAAAAGAAACCCTAAATAAAAGAATGATAACATGAAATGTTTGACTGTGTAATCTGGAAAAACATACCACATCAAAATACAATGTCAAGAGCATGACCTAAAAGATGCCCTCAATTAATTAGCAAATTTCCAAGCTTATATTACGAGATTCTAGCTTATTAATACCCCTGAAACAGATGTCGTTCAGTTATGTTGGAAAATTTTCAAGAAACAAAAGAACCTGCATTACCATTGGTTCCATTAGGAAATCGGGAATTACCCAGAGCAATATGACCTTGAGAACCTGCAACACATAGAGTTTAGAGTTTATGCATGACTGGCTCAAAAAAAATCGAAAAGCACAGAAACAAAGAGAAAAATAATACGTATTCACACTTTCGAAAAAATATTCAGGTACAATACAAATCTCACTGCATTCACCATAATGAAAAAACAACAAAACTTTATGGACAAAAGAGTTAGTATATAACTCAGATTCAACTTTCTAAAATTTTCCTCTTTCACTACCACATCCTCAATCACAAAATCCACATATTAAAAATGTTCTATATTGTTAATCAGGTCTCTGTTGTTATTGAAACCTCGATCTCATTCACCAACACAGCCTCAGTACCACGGGTTCGTAATTCGAAAATCATCTTTGTCAAAAATATTTTTATTGCATAGCTATAATGTAAAAAGATACAAGGGAAAATGTAACAAAACTTCATATCAAAAAAAAAAAGGAAAATAAAAAGGCTGAGTAAATTGTTCAATTACGGACAGTAGGAGGTGTAGGAGGAGGAAAGGAGAAATGAGTGAAGGCGATGAAATCAACGTCGTTTTGGGCCAATTTGGAGACAAAAGAGACCATTAACTTTGACGGAGGCTTGGAAGCTAGGGTTGTGGTCAGGCACCTCTCAAAGTTACCCAAATCCAAATCAAGTTTTAAAATCAACCTTTCACGCAAAACCAAACACAAACCCGTTAGCACATTCGCAAAAACATCATGTCTCGGCCCCAGCAGTCACAAATAAATTTCATAACACCACAAAAACCAAACAAAGAAAAGTACCAACCTTCGTGAAATCGCAGATCGAGATGTGCGGCTCTGTGACGAGGGAACGAGGTGAAATTTTGAAAACCAGCGGCGTAAATGGTAGGGTTTCTTCAAATCGTGAGTTTTACAAGGACTGCAATGATTCGGTGTAAACAGGTACATGACAATTCATTTTTCAATCAATGGCTAAAATTAATACAATAAATCTAATGGTCCATATTTATACCCGCATAAATTGAGTCTGGTGACTCAAGTTTCATCTGAGTCACCAAATTAACTACCCACTCTCCTAATAGCATCACCAACAGGCTGTTTTATTAGGAGAAGACTGCTAAGTGAACAGAGATCGTCGTTGTTCACAATCCTCAAGATTGTAGACAGTCATTTTGACCGTTTGTAACAAAAAAAAACAGTAAAAAATTTTGTAATTTTTTTTCCAAAGGCTATTTTTTTTTATAAATATGGGCTCATTTTTGACCTTTTTACCTCATTATTCTCATTCTTCTCTTATAATTATTTTCTTACAACTTTAATCTTCTATATTGTTCATCCTCTCAAAACCCAATTTTGACAAAATATGAATTCAAATTCTGACCGTTCATCCTCTCAAAATCTCAATTTTATGATTCTTAAAACAAATCTTACTCATTCATTCCACCAAAAATTTCTTTTGCCCAAAATTATCAAAATCAACCAAATTTTCAATTCACCCAAAATTCTCAAAATCCACCAAATTTTTACTTCACCCAAAATTGTCAAAATCCACCAAATTTTCAATTCACCCAAAATTCTCAAAATTCATATTTTCCACCTTTTATGCAAAATTTTCCATATCCAAATTTTTTCCCAAATATGCAAATAAATTCTCATAATTTGGATGTTGGTTCTTGAACCAATAATTCCAAATCGATAGAAATGGGTTCTATTTCATCCTCTCAAATCTCACCATTTTCCACAGAATCAAGGAATGAGAATATTAATTTAATGCAAGAGCCGGATGAAGAGGTTGGAGATAAACGTCGACCATGGAGTATGGAGGATGACAAAAGGCTCGCAAAAGCATGTATTACAATTTTAAGCGATCCAATTGTGGGCAATGGGCAAAGCGAGAAACATTTTTGGAAACGAATCACCGAGTATTACAACGAGTATCGAGGATCGAGTGTGGAGAGAAAACCAAAGCATTGCAAGAACCAGTGGTACTAGATGCTGCCTGTGTTTAATCGTTTCAACCAAATCTACAACAAATTATTAGAAGAGCATCATAGTGGTTGGAGGGATGATCAATTGAAGGAACATGATCGAGAGGTATATTATCAAGATCATAAAAAACATTTTAATTACGAGCACGTGTAGGTACTTTTAAAAAGCGATCCAAAGTGGAAAACAAAAGCTTCTCTATCTACATTGTTGAAAAGAGCAAAAAACAACGAGAGTGGTGCTTACACAAGTTCATCAAATGCGGAAACCAACGATGATGAAGTGCGTCCTATTGGACAAAAGGCGACAAATGCTCAATTAAAAAGAAAAGGGAAAGCAAAGGAAACTGCTCATGTGACAGTCTGAATTGCTGATATGGCAGTTTCATCAAGTCTAAAATAGGTTAGAGCATTAGAGATGTTCTAAGAGCATTTATAATACGAAGTTTATGGGATGATGTGGTGGTATTCTGTAAACCTCTCATTTATGATAGGGACAATATCATATTATAATCTACTTTATATTTATGAGGCGGATTATGACAATGGACCCCAATTTGTTTTTTTAATTTATTTTCTATTTATTCTCTTTTTTTTTCTTGTTAAGTCTTCGTCTGTTATGTTAGTTTGCTCTCGTCATGCCACGCTCTCCGAACAATTATACTCCCTCCGTCTCATTTCGATATAAACATTTATATTTATACAAAATTAAAGAATGTTAGTTTTATTAGATAAATGTATTGATTTATACAATTTTTTAAAATTTATCCTATGATTTGTATTGATTAGAACAACTTTTTTACCAAACATTAATTATTACAGGAGTAGGATTGTGATTTTGTGATTTGATTTGTGGAAAAAAAAAAGAAAAATGTTTATCCATTAAAAGGAGCGATTATAATTATTATTTGGTCCTAAACACTATTTTCATTTTTAAAAAGAAGTCTCAAATCTTTTTTATTACAAAACGTTGCAAACCTAATTTCTTTCCTGAATGAGCTTGAATCCAAGACATAAAGTGTATATCTCATTAGTTTTTTCTAACGGCATTAGCTGATGTGACAAATTTAATGGAGATAATATTCTTAATTCATATGGTATTATAATTGGAACTCTTGATAATAGATGTATTTCCTTAACTAACAAAAGGATACTCCCTGAAATTGTATAACTTAGAAAAAAGAGAGTAATTTTTACAATTGTTAGCAAATTTGTTGTTCATTAGTACTCTATTAGTTTTTTGATGCCTTTGTACATGGTCCATAAATTTTGATTTGAATTTGATTAAAGAGCTATATTTAATTATCAAAAAAAGAGAGACATACAAGTTAGGGATCAAATGACTAAGTTTTAAGAACACAAGGGTGCAACATAAAAATATAAAAAAGGTACTAGAGTTGGGGACCAAATGACTAAGTTTTAAGAAAACAACGATGCAACATAAAAATGAACTACAACTCGAGGGCTCCACTATTTAACCAATATTCAAAACGAGTGAAAACTTTGAGGAAGAGCAAGAAGCAAGGCTCAATCTCAATCCACTTTGAATTAAGAACCTGAAATTTTGACTGTTAAATAGCTAACCAATCCAACTTGGACAACCCACAAATTAATAATAACTACTCTTTTAATCGTTGAAAGAAACAAATAACTACTCTTTTAATAGTTGAAATCAACAAATAACTACTCTTTGAAGAGAAGGAAAAGAGAATTAGACAGCTATAAGGTTGGACAATAAGTGCAAGCAATATTCCATTTTTCCTACCGTTGCCTGAGTTGATGAATTAATTGTCTTGTATTATGTGTATGTTTACAAGTCACTCTTTTGTATTGACCAAAAAAAAACAGTCACTCTTTTGTCTTTATGGAATTTGTGTCCAACAAGACAACGATTCCAAGGCGTAAAGTGTTCTCTTGTGATGCCAATCGTTTACTCCAAGGCATATAGCAGACACTGATCCAAATTGGGTGATTTGTTATGGTTCTTTCATGAATTATGATGTGACTTTGTATTTGTCGTTTATATATAAGTTTAATTGAATAAAAAGCCACACAAAGTGTTAATTGATTTTCCGATAAAAAAAATGTGTCAATAATTTTAGGACCAAATACGTTATTATATCAGAAAAAAACAAAATTACCAAAAACACTTCGAAATTTAAAAATTAATAAAATATGTCATTCGAAAAATTGAATTTACAAAAATATGGATTGATGTTCACTTTTGCTTCGATTGTGTTTTTTTATTAATTTTTTTGTTTGATTTCTGAAACTACAGGCAGGTATTCATTAAATTTTTATTTAGTTATCAATTATTTTTCTATTTTTTTAATTTTCATTTTTTTGGATGAACTCTCTTCTTTTTTTTTGTGCGTACAAATTTTCTATTTGGATTCGACATTTCACAAGCTTCAAAATGGATAGTTGTACTGCACGCAAGCTTCAACAATTATTTTTAGTCACTCTTTGACAATAGATTGCTTTGGAGTTATGGAAGTCATACAACAGGCAAGTAGTGGGAACCACTTCAAATGAAAAATTAATTTTCAAGAATCGGTCATAAGCCGCTTGTAATTCAAGATCTTTAAAGTTGTTCCGTGGAATGTCTATTTAGTATTTTTATTACTATTTTATTAAAGTTTTCAGTTTCTAGTCCTCAGTTTTTTTATCAGTAACCCAAGGTTTCAGTAAGAGTCCCGCAGGACGTCTACTCAAATTTTCACTAAACACAATTTAATTTTAATCTTCAACTTTTATTTACTACTTTATTTAATACTTTCTACCCAAAATTCATTAAAATAAAAAATGTTCATTCAAATAAAAACAATTCATTAAAATAAAAATATTACATTAAAATAAAAAATACATTAAAATTAAAAAATACATTACAATAAAGTTCATAATTTTTTAAAATAAAATAATAATACATGAAAATAAAATTCGGTATTATTCTTCACGATTGTTTCATAGATGCTCTACCAAATCTGCTCGGAGACGATAATGTTGCTCACGATCACGAATATCGGTTAACTTTTGGATATACATTGCAAAGTCGGATTGGCCTCCCTGTGATGCATTCACTTGATGACCGTCTCCTTCTCCTGTCCAGTTTGTCACGATGTAGCCTTCGTCGTCAGCGATCATGTTGTGTAATATGATACACGCGTACATTATATTTGTCATATGATACTTGTAGTACAAACGTTCTGGTCCTCGTACAACCATATGCCAATTGTCATATTGCACCCTTGCATTTTTGAAGTGGTGAAAGACTAGGGAAACCAATCGCATCAAGGGTTTGGCGAAAATAGTCAGAGTGATTTCCGACGGCCTTTACGATCCGCAAAAATAAATCCCTCCTCATACGAAATCTACGCCGAAAAATATCATCATTGTAGGTAGGATTTTTAGAAAAATAGTCATGAACTAACCGTTTGTGACCACCCACATTGTCTCAGTTAATATAACGTCTTGTTTTTTTTTTCACGACGTCGGCTGGAGGATTCATCATGTAGTATGGTTTGTTGTACTAATTTCAACATCTCTTTTTCAGCAGGATTATTCCAAATAGATTGCTTGAAATTATCTCGAATTTTTTTGTACTCCTCGTCATCAGAAGAGGATGAAATATTTGCAAGTGCAAATTCTTCAATTGTTTTGTTTTTGTTGTTTGAAAAATAATCGGGAAAATCGTTGGGATCTATTGGAAAATTATTTGGAGAGAAATTTTAAGAGTTGAGAGAGTTTGGGGAGAGAAATGAGTGTTTAAAGTGAAGAAATGATAGAAAAAATATGTTTAGGGGAGTATTTATAGAAAAATGGGTAAAACTAGCCGTTAGGGACCAAAATGATAATTTTTTGGCCCTCAACGGTACTCCAACAGTAATATTGCCGTTGGAGTAAATCTGACCGTTGGATTAATCAGATCCAATTGTCAAATTTAAATATTTTTTTTAAAAAGTAAATGTCAGGTGCGGGGCCAGTGAGCCCTGCGCCTGACACATGTAGCCCCGTCCTCCCGCAGGAGGACGGGCTACCGCATCCCGGTCTGGGGGGCTAGGAACGGTAGCCCCGTTACAACCCCCCTTAGAGCATTTTCACTATTCTCTTTAATTTATCATTTTTTTATAATAAAAAGTTGTTTATTAGAAAATATCTTTAATGCTCTCTTTATCTCATTTTTTATCTTTAAAAATAATAAAAAGAATAATTTTAACTAACCATATTTGTTAAGTGCAAAATGACTCTCTATTGGTCTATCATTAATGAAATTTTCTCTTTTTATATATTTATTTTTATCTACTAATCACCTTTAATTGTTTTATAAATTTTAACAAAATAAAGAGTTGAATAGAGAGTAGCATTTGAGAACACATTTATTTTCAATCTATATAATTATTGGTACTATCTATTTTCATTAAAAGTATTATCTATTTTTAATTTATATAATTAATAGTAGATGTGCTTTTTTTTTTTATGTGATGTAAAAATAAACATTTTGTCCGTTCAAGGCCGGATATTTATAGGTGCCTCGACATAAATTTCATTTGGAGACAATTGTAATGATTTTTGCAAGATTTCCTCCTTCCTTGGCATTGTAGCTTTGAGTAGCGGTGAATTTCCTTGCAATTTCTAATCCACTACTTTGTGAATCAGATGAATAATACATGCATACGACTTATCAGAAAAATATTTGTTTTCTATTTTCTTATAAGAAACAAACTCTCTCTTATTTGGTCTCGTGCACACTCATTTTTATTTTGTTTTTATCAATAGTTTTTGCTTGGTTTTCAAACTGTTTTCCAAAAAAATGAACTAGTTATCATTTTGTTTCACTTTTTTCTTTTTTCGCTTTTTAATATTTTTTCAAAAATCAAACACAATTGGAAAATTAAGAAAAAATAAAAACAAAAATTAAACCAAACAAAGGCTCACAAAGAAATATTTTAGAAAAAAAAAAAATAAAAGACGTAATAAGAAACATAAGAAAACATTAAATGAAAATAAAAAATAAACTTAATAGAGAATAATTAGTTTTTATAGACTTGTAAATAAATCAGATTTTTTACTGGATAAAATACAAAAAATGGATAAATAAAAAAAATAAATAAAATATGTCAAATAATGGAAAAGGGAAAATTTATGAAATAAAAAAAAGAACTACATAAAAAATGAATCTCAAGAAGTACACACGGCAAATTTCTTATGCCGAATTTCCTCTGGCGCCTAATTTCCTTTTTCCTTTTATCCTCTTATATATATGAAGGCTTTCTTTGTTATTTAATAAGATTACAATGTTGGGCCAAGAGTTTAATTCTCAATAAAAATAAATAATTTTTTTAAAGCTAAATAAGAGGATTAAATTGATTAACATTGTGTTTGTAAATTTAATTGAAGAAACCAACTATCATCTAGGTGAGCGCGAGAGCCTCGGAGCTAGGCTCAATAATAAAGAAAGCGGAGAGAGAGATAAATGAGAGAGAAAGCAGAGAGGGAGAGGGAGCCTTTTCTGTTAGGAGAAAATAAAAAAATACAAGAGTATTTTTGTTACTAAATTCTTAAAATTAGTATGTCTCATGTGCCACATCAGTTATATTTGACGAACGATGACAGAGATAAAGAGTAGAACATCTAATTTAGAAAGAGCAAGGACTGAGAGAGAGATTACATATCAGGGACCGCCATAGAATTTGCTCTTTTGGCACGTTTGCGTTTCTCTCTCTTTTTTTTGAAACGTTGTTGTAGTTGTCACTGTCTTATCGTCTCCAACTCGTATATTTGGGCTAACCACTTGAATCCCATATGGCCATGACATTAATATGCTCTCATCGTCAAATAATGAAGACAACAATTGCCTCATCCAAAGATGGATGTTTCATGTAAAGATATGTTGCTTTCTCATAATCTATAAATCCATCTAAATGAGTTTTGAAAACCAATTTTTTGACACTTGTCTGTTAACCAAACACATTAGCATTTATTTATTTTGATGTGTTAATTTGTATATTTTTTTAGAATTCTATATTTCTATTTTATTAGTTTGTGTTTCTTAAAGTTCTCAACAAGACAATATTACCTTTTAGTGTGTTATTATTTACAAATTTTTCAAACTAGAAAATACACTCAAATAGATTTGACCTTACTCAAACTACTTAAGCGAGAAAAGAGATTAAACTCACTGTAGGTGGGCTTTTGCTCATTGTTATGATATGTTACTCGAGTGATGTGATCAATTTCAAGTACTCTGGAATGGTATGTTACTCAAGTAAGCTGTGTGTGACTCTACTGGAGCCTCTTTCAGTGAGCCCCATCGACTAGTTGTTTACTCAAGTAAACTCTTGTGTTACTTGAGTGACAACATGTTTACTATTTTTCACCCAATAATCATTTTTTTATAACCCAAAAGTTTCAATGTGTGGTCCATTTATGATTTCTAAAGTTCATTTATTCGGTTCTATTGACATTATTTTGCATGATCATAAACCAATCACTATTTATAGGAAGAGATTGGACCTTTAAAGGGACCCACATTTGAAGGGACCCACATGTAGGACTATTTGGGGTCCCAAATAGCTCCTTTACACATGTCCGAAATGACACTAAACTACCTTATGCCTGCAATGACGTTAAACTATAATGATCTCGCATTTGCATATAGTGTAGGTTTCAATCTCGTTTGCATTTAGTGTAGAAGCATGTTTATATTTTGTTTTGCATGTTTTGCCAAGAATGGTTGGAGAGGATTATTTATACAAGCATACATGTCATACCACTCACCAACACTAGCATGCATATATTTTGTGTTTTACCTAACCTTGATGTTTCATGCCAATGCATTCAAGGCAAATAAATGGCGAGCAAACAACAACTAGAGAAGCTTTCTAAACTCTATCCTTTTACTTTATGTTTTATTTTTGTTATTGACCTTCGCATCATGTTCTTCATGCTTGTTTAGTTTGATCCGGATTTATATTCTTGAACATTGAGGACAATGTTCAAACTAAGTATAGGGGAGGGGTTTATTGATTGCTTGATGTTTAATTGCTTTATAGTCTTTTCTTGTGTGATTTTGCCTCAAAATGCTTGAAATCTTTGCTTGAAAACGTGCTTGAATTTTTTTTAGAAAGCATCAAATTTGAAAAGACTGGTTTGAATTGAATTGGTTGGAGAAATTTTGTAGTGTGTAAGTATGCTTTTAACATGATTAATTGAGGAATGCATGCTATTTGAGGAATTTTGTTGTAATTTGGCAGTTTTTTAGGTGGCATGGTTGGGAGTTCATTTATCAACATCCTTATCCTATTAGTGGTGGCATCATAGAAAACTTTTGAACTAGTTGCTAAATGGTTGTGCATGAATGATTAAATCGTCTTAAATTGTGAATAAGCTTGGTGTTATTAAAAGGTCAAGTGCTTAAATTAAATGTTTGATTGGTGATGCTTCACTTTTGAGGGTGAATCTAAACAAGGAGAAGTGCATGGGGTTCCAACCTCGAGGTGGAAATGATAAGTACCCTCGTTGATCAATAATAAGTGTAATTACAGATGCCCTTAATTCACTCACTTATCTGTAGCACCCAAAAACAAAGTGAAAGAAAATAAAAATGTAATCAAAGGCAAATCAATGTAAATCACTTGTGTAAATGAATGAAAATGCCAAGCTTATTATACAATTAAAGAAAATTGTGTTTTAATCGTAGCAAAAAGGCAGATAAGCTTTGGAGATGCCAATATGTTAGGAAATTTGATTTTTGTGAACTCTTGAAAAAGCCCCTTTTCAATGCCAATGTTTGATTTATGTGATTGATAAATAGTATAATAGTCATCTCTTGATCATTTTACTTGTATACTTGCATACTATAAGAATTCTCTTGTCTCTTTAATTTAAATTGTATTTTGAACCCCGAGATTGGATTTGGTTTGCTTGGAGACAAGCAAATGAGTAAGTGTGGGGGAATTTGATGGATACTAATTTTATATATTAATTCAAGCATTAATCGATAGCATTTTGGCCATAAGTGCATTTAATTGTCCGCGAATTTATATTATTTTTGTGATTTGTGTCGTATGATGAGAATGCATGAAATGTGAATTAACATGATGGAAATGGCATGAAGATTGAATGATTCAAGAATGCAAAGGAAGTGAAAATGAGCAAGGAGTGAGATGTGTCCAAAATGTGTCCAGGACGTAGTCCCCAAAATCACGCACAAGTTGAGGAACCAGTGTTGGCTCACGGCAGTGTTGCCTCACTGTCATGAGCTAGACCGTGAGCACATAAAGCTTAGGTCGTGAGTGCATCATGACCATCTATCACGACCGTGATGCAAACCGTGAGCAAGTTACGACCAAGGATCATGATCATGAGAGAAGACAGTGATCAACCATTTAATGGCTCAACAAATCAGTAGAGGCTCACGGTTATGAGCTAGGTTGCGAAGCATGATGTGACTCAGTCACACCCTGAGTCATGGCTGCGAAGCATGACAGTGATGCCCTCAAGAGTTGGACAAAAATTATGACGAGGAGAGAGAAACTTGCAGGAACCAAAGGTACAATCAAGAGAATTTTTTAGAGTCTTTTGCTAGGGTTTGTGGGGGACCAAAGGGACTATAAATACTCCTCTTAAACACCATTTTTGGAAACCTTGGATACACACTAATTAAATAAGAGAATCATTCTCTCATCAATTTTCAAGGAGGATTCTAGCATTTAAGAGGAAAGAGAAGAGGATTTGAAGAGGGCTTCAATCATCCATTGAGAGAAGCTTTATTCTTTCCTTTTATTTTCTTTTTATTTGTTTGGAAATTATGTTTAGACTTTCTATTTCTTCTTTTATGCTTTGTTTTATAATTATGATAACTTAAACCCTTGTTAGGGTATTAGAGATGTAAACCTTAGATTGATGTTGCTTTAATGGATGATTATTTTTATGGGTATTGTGTTTTTATTGTTATATTCAGTGTTATTTATACCTTTTTTTTTGCTAAATCTATTGATGGTGATTGATTTTATGACTTGTTGATTATTGAATGATGTTGTGCTTTGCCTAAGTGATGAATTAAAGAATGAAGCTTGGGTTAGCTTTGCAAGCATAAAACTTGTAGTGTGTTAGAGTAGGGATACTTGGTGCCTACAAGGTGTTCGATGAAATTCCTCTATGAACCTAAAGGGCCTAACTTGGCTAGATGAGACCAAAAAGACCCTCTTAAGGAGTGTAGGTACAACTTGGGTGACCTCAAAAGAGGCCTTGAGTGATTCATGTGGAGATAACTACTCACACCCATTTCTTAAAACCCATTACCATTCATTTGGCAACTAAATCCTTTGTTTCATCATGAAAGCCCTAACGTTTTCCTATTTTTGAGAACTTATGTTTACTTTATTGTTTGCTTTTATTACAAAACCCCAAACCAACCAATTGGTGTTTTTATTTTCTTTTATTTTCTTATTTGATAACAATTAGACACGTTCCCTGTGGATTTGACACGTAAGGAATATTCCTTAGGTTTTATTACTACAATCGATTCTTGTGCACTTGTAAGAAGTCAATCAAGAGCCATTTTAATATTTTCTTATTATTTGGTAAAATTAGTAGAAAGAAAAATGAGTACAACACGAGAACAAACCGAGTACAAAATGAGAAACAACCAAGTACAAAACGAGAACCAAATCGAGTACAAATTCACTCTCTCTTACGCAACCTTTTTTCCAAGAAATAAAGAGTGACTAAACATATGATTTTTCATATTTGGGGCTACAACTACGGTTTCTGCCACCCTTTCCACCACAGCCTCTCTCTTGTTCAACAGAATAGCGCCACATCCCTCTTGTTCATCTGTTTTCCAGTCAAACAATTTCGGCGGCACGCTGGAAGTCTCACCATTTCGATGTTACCACCGTGAATCAACAAAACTAGTCTCTGAAAAAATGAATTTCAATTTACGTTTGTTGAATCAATATAATATCATAACAAATACATGATTTACAGTTCCCTTAATGCATATTAATAGGAGTAAAACACTCAATAACACCCCATCTACCACTCTGATTCTTGTAAATTAATTACAAGGTTCAGATCACTAATAAGATTAACCAATATTTCTACTCATCATAATTATGTGTATCAAACATCAAATTGACACTCATAAAAGCACTACCTTAAGTCATCTGCTTCACAGAAACACCAATATGCCAAGTCTTTTGTTATTTTTGGATCTGAGTCTCTTTGAAACTTCTACATCCTTTCTAAATCATAGAATATGAATCATGTAGATTGAATAGTAGAAAAAAGTATTCTCAACATAAATTTGGATCATCAAAAATTTCTTGAAACATCATTCTTTAAAACCACACAAAAACAAATATAGAGTAACAAATTAATTATCTTATTTATGAAATTTCCTTAATGTAACATAGAATCCCTTCAACATTCTTAGTTGTTAAGATAAAAAAACATAAATTATTGAAAAAAATAATTCTATCAATGCCATGTCTCTTAATGTAATACAAAATCTCTTCCTTATGATATAGACTGTAGACGTACCTCTCATGCTGGGATTTTGTTTGGCAAGGGCTCCTAAGTGCAATCACTTGATGTAAAATTTGACATTCACGGCTGGGAACATGGTTTGAAAACCATGACGTTCGACACCAAGATGACGCTTACGGATCTAAAGAATCTCGTTAGCGAGAGAGAAAGAGGGAACGACATAGAGAGGAGGAAGCGAGTGGAAGGAGAGAGAAGCAAATGGGGAGGCAAAGAGAGAAGGAATCGAAGAAGGATAGAAAGGACAGAAGGAGAGGAGGAAGCGTGTGGAGGTAAGGGAGGTGAGAGAGGGGTGATGCATGAATTTGTTTAAGTGTTTTTGGTTTCTTTCTTTAAATTGATATTATTTTTGATTTGAACATTGTGCTTAATAGTGTGTTGAACTAACAAAGTGACAAAGAGTGAAATCCTTGATCAATCTGTTTGATATTGATGAATAGATGTTCAAATTCATGTAT
>CAODLS010642052.1:0-11505 GCA_948243855.1 Flueggea neowawraea | reverse complement strand
AGTCCATATCATGTTTGCTTTAGTCCCTTATCATTTTTACTCTGTTTTGACTAAGAGAATTATAATATTACGTTATATGATTTTGACTTCGATACTAGTAGTATCGTTTGTGAGTGCATGTGGTTGCTTTATTTGTAAACGTTTTCGAAACATTTATTTGAAAATTTACTACATATGTAGATCTACGATACCGTATGTGGTATTTTGAAAAATATTTTCAAACCAGTCTTTGTGAGGCATACATGAGACAATCTGGAGTATTTTTCCTCACTGGGTTCTGACCCCTTTTATTTTTTCATGTCTATTCTATTTCTATGTTATAGGTTGACATTTTGTCTCGACAACCATTTGACATCCCAGTCCAGTGAAGCGTTCATCATTTTGGTTAGTGACGCCCTCTTGATCGGGCTACTCTGTTTGTTTAGGGCTCCGCACCGGGATGCTGTCGAGTTACTGGGTTACACTTTTGTATTTTGGGTTTTCCGCACTTATATTATTTTTACACTTTTATTTGATTTTTCTTTGGCAAAAATATTGTTACAATATTTGATTACATATATATATATATATATATATCTGTGTGTGTGCTTTCATATAAATGCATTTTACCCAAACATTTTTAATAAAAGAATAAATGGGTAAAAACTCTGATTTTTTGGAAGGCTTGTGCGGGATGGGATGGGTCGGGCTCCCATAGACGGTCTGTCTCGTACGTCGATCATGGTCGGGAAATGGGTCATGACAGAAGGTGTCCCGTCTCCAAAACATATATATAGTATAATAAAATCCAATAACAAACGGTCATGCAATCGAGTACATAAAAAACAATGAGATATATAAGATATAACTTATATATTGAAATCAAAAACATGCATACATATAAGTATGATTTTCTAGAAATCCAAAATATTTATCAGAAACAGAAACGATGTACTCATTTCAAAGATTGCCATACCGTACCGGTATGGTATGCAAAACAAACAATGTGTTACCAAAAATGAAGTTCAGAACTTATTTCCAAAATATACCAAAATAATATAATATAATCAATTTATATTATATTTTAAAAACAAATCATTTTTCACCAAAGCTTAAAATCTTTCGAGACAGAGTACCACTATTCTTTTCTAAAATCCAAATAATTTTTCCAAAAACTATTCAATAACAGACAATTCCTCACATAGATCAGCTTTTAGGATTTCCAATTCTTTAATTATTTCAATTTACATACTACAGTTATAGCACAACAAAAACATATAAATTGAAGATACACAGCCTATGTGTCTAAAGCTGTCATCCACTCACCTGGACGTCGAGCTAATAATCCGGTGGCGGTCCACTGGTGAAGGACTGGTCGCCTCAGGAACGAAACAGAGCTGAGAACAAAGACAGATTACAACAGACTCAGACATGGTAACTATAGCATTATAGAATATGTATGCAATGCAAATGCAAATTGAGACGCCATTGGCGTCAAAAATTCTATTCCAATCAAAAATCTAGAACTCAAGGCCCAAAAATCAAAATTCATGTAAAATTATGATTTAGTCCCCAACTTTCGTAAAATTACAGTTTAATTCCTAAAACCTCAAAAATTAATAATTAATTCTCAAACTTTCAAAAATTAAAATTAAATCCTCCAAATAACCCAATTTATGAATAAAACCTCAATTTTATCAAAATTACAAAATTACAGAACATTTTCAAAAATTGCAACTCTATATCATATTTTTGATAAAATTACAGATCTGGCTCAATATATAAAATATCAATCCCAGTCTTTCAATTATTCCAGAAAAATTAGAAAGTTTCACTTAAGTCCTTGTGACGAAAAAAATATTTTCAAAAATGGCACAAAACTCCAACCGGGCGGAACCCGATGTTCGCAATGGTTTCAATCAACTCTATTCAATCCTAGAATTCTAAATCTAGCCTCTGGTTGCATCTAGAACATCAAAATCATCCCAAATTGTCAGACCCATTTTCGGACCAAAATTGTTCATCAGCATACAATCATCAAATCTCCATTTTCAAGCTAGATTCATGCATTTTCAACCTCAATCCATCATTATCCAACAAAAACCAACTCATTTCCAGCCAAAAACACGGAAGAATTTGAACCCTAAACCCATTTCGGCCTCCAAACAAACCCACACAATTTCTATCTATTTTTACCATCAAACAAAGCAAGAATAGGAGAGAGAAAGAGAAAATTACCTTAACATGGTGTGGGAATGGAAGAGGAATGAAGGAGAGAGAGAGAGCATAGAGAGAGACAAATTTTTTGGGTTTTTAAATAGTGAATGCTGAAGAAGAAGAAGAAGAAGAGTGGTCGGTCGGTCAGTTCGGCTAGGGTTTAAAAACCCAAACACAAAACGACGTCGTTTTTGCTGAAACTGGCTCAGTCACGCACACGAACGACAGTCATCATGCGAGGACAACATCGACGAATGACTTGTCGTTTGGCTAAGGCTCCAGGCACGCGCACGAACGACACATGCGTTCACGCAAACGACAGCTCAACCCAGAGACCAACGATGCGTCGTCTGGCATCAATGACTAGTCGTTCGGTCCTTGATTTCAGATTTTATTAATCAATTTCCCACCAATTTTTACTTTACAAATCACTTCCAAATCACTCCTAAACTTCATTAATCACCCAATTAATATCATAAACATAAAATTAACTCTCAAATCACATAAATAAAAAATCAAAATTTTACCCAAATTTATTTAAAATAATTATCCAAAAATATAGGGTATTACAAATCTATGCCTCGACCTATATTATGAAATGTAAAGACTCTTTTTCTCAATAGAGAATTTGGAGTAGAAACCTATATGGTTTAACTGAATGGTTTCATCGTCCAAAATAAGACCTTAGACATTTTTTTTCGAAAGAGATTGTATATTCATATATGTTATGATAATTCCATTGTGAATCTTGTCATTCTGACCTAGTGTGTACATTACACTTGTAGCTAGAATGGTCTAGCATACTTGAATGACTCCAAAGATTGTCATCATTCAACTTTGAGATATATAATATGGGTTGACCTTGGAGTCAAACTCTAAGAGATCGTTTGAGTGAGTTGTTATCCTTCTTTGAGAAAGATGGATCAACAAAGTACTTGAACGATTCAAAATGCAGAAATGCATAACCCATAAATACCCCGCGACTAAGAGCAAGTCTTTTAGTAAGTGCATGTATTCATAAAGGAAAAACATGTAAGGAATGTTCTTCATATGAATGTCATGTGAATGATTTTTGTAATATAGAGTATATATGTTAATTACAAAATCATGTCTTGTAGTAAATGCCTAGGTGTGTACAATGCCTAGAATTTGTTATGAAATCAAGTTAGCTAGCAAATATTGATCCAACACATAAAGAGGATGTTGGAAAGTAGTGAATGACATACTTGGATAGTTTAGAAGCACCGCAAGACACTGTGTTATCCTAAGGACTTGTGATAAAATAAGACACAGTGGCTACTCTATGTAATGATATGGACAATCATATATTCGATTATGTGTTCATACTTGGCAGAAAAGTCATCCCACACAATAGTGAGGAACACATATAAGCATGTGGTAAGAGAAGCTGAGACCATATCTTCATTAGCTGTAGTGCAATAGGAAGGTTAACTATACAGTGGAATGATTCATTTAGCACTAACCACCTAAAGAACCTAAGACAGTCTTTAGTGATAGTCGACCTCAATTGCTTAAGGATCGAGAAGATCTTTTATAAGTCTAAACAAATCAAGATCAAATATCATGTTGTGAAAGACTTGGTTGCACAATGACAAGTGAATTTGAGCACAAGTTTCACAAGGAGAAGTGAACTTGGTATGTAAATCAATGTGAGACGTGATTTTAAGATCTGTTAATAAAAACCTATAAAGAATAAGTTCCTTGAGACCTGCATGGTACACAAAGTGTGTAATCCCTTAAAACATGATCTTTAATAAGATTATCGTGAGCAATACATGAGCACAAATATTGATAGTTAACATTTGTTGTAGCATTGAGTGTGAAAGCATGTTGGACAGAGAAGTAACCCACTCACACGGGTGTTTACCTTAGTTTTCCAAGTTGATCGGGGAGAAGAACTAACTGATTTTGAAAGTAAACAAAGAGCGCGTTCATAATCAAGAGGCTGTCTTGCATTTTACAATTGTGAGTTCATTGTAAAGGGTGGAAAAAGTTGTATGGAAAGATACATACGCCATAGGATAAATTCCTATGTTGATCCTTAAATGATCATATGCTAAAATTGAGAGACTTTTAGCATATTCTGTCTTAAAGCCATAAGTAATCATGTTTAGTGTGGATTAAGGTTAGATGTCAAAATGCATCGTAACCAAAACTTCTGTGTAGTGTTGATAATGTTGTATAAATATGCACTCCTCTAAGGGAAGGAAAGAACACCACAACACATGATCATACCATATGCGTTATATACACGACCATAGGGATAGAAGAGATTGAAAAACGATCTCACTTTTTCTGGTGTGAGACCCTATCATAAACATGTAGTTCTCGGTACTACCTACCCTTAGAACCATTCACACATTCAAGATGTGTAGTTGAGTTTGGCTACTTTAGCTTGTCATTAATGGTCATAATTGATTCGACCAAACGTGACTAGCTGGGCAAGTAAACTTGGCTATATGAATTGTCTGGTGTAAGAGGAGAAATTTATTTCTAGATGCATTCACACTAGTCTCAAAAGTTTACTTAGCACGCTCTCATGTGATATGTCACATGATGTGTGAACTTTGAGTAAAGCTTTCATGAGATCGAGAAATTCGAAAGCAACGATTACGTGGTTACGAATTAGGGGAAGGTTGTGTTCTAGCAATTTGAGCTACTGTTGCATACACTTTGGCAGAATGGAGATGTTCTGCAAGAAACGCATTCTAGTAGGATTGCGTTAAGAGCTATTATATATTCTTAACAAATGTATAGCAATTACGCTCTCATCGTATGCTGGTCGCACAGTTTATTTGTCTGTATGATAAGGGGATCAAACATGGTTACGAGAGTGCTAACCATGTTACATGACATGCTAAGGTTCCGTCATGTGCAAGTGGGAGATGTTAGAAAAGGCAGTCCGCCTATGACGGGTGAACTAAACTTTTCAATCAAGGTGTGAACCGGGACGACTGATCGAGACCGATTGGTAAGCCCAATTGAGTTGGACCCATTAAGCCCATGAGCCTATAAGGCCCATAATAGGCCCAATAAGTAAAGCCCATTTGGAGGCCTATAAATATGAAGGAAGAGGAGAAGAAAAGGAAGAGAAAAAGAGAGGAAAAAGAGAGAAAGAAGAAGAGGGAAAAGAAGGGAAAATGAGAGGGAGAGGAAAGTGTGTTCTTTCACCCTCTCTCTGTTTTCAAGTTCTCTCTTCAGTCTCTCCTGCTCGTTCTCCTTCCTCTCCTTCCACCAGATATCATCTATTGATGATCTCGATTCACGTGGCATCTAGATTGTGAACGAGCTGAACACTTTCGTAGGCAACACGACAGTGGTTTGCTCGCGAGTCCGCTGTTGGTTGTTGTTGTCTTCTGCTGGAATCAAGGTTAGTTATACTATTTATTTTTTGAACCAGTATAAGATTCCTTCAAAATGAGTGACCAAATAGTGGATTGTAACAAGAGTCTCAATTCTTGCAAACTCATATCCTAGACATATACGAGAACCTCATGCAAATGGTATATAATAGTATGGTGGAATCGAACCTTGGTTTGAAATCTTGTTTGATCAAACTTTGTTAGCTCCAAAAATATCTGGTCATCCATCTGAGTCATAGCTATGACCCATAATATCTAAACATACACAGAATGCATCAGTTGTGACCCATTTATTCATATTCTGATTCTGCTATCTGCATTGTGAAAATTTAAAGATTAATCATTTTAAAGAATAAGCATAGGCAAAAAGAATTGGCATACAAGGATCATAAGAGAAGTTTATGTTTATTGATATGATTAGGAAAAGAAAAGAAATAATGGTTGTTTATGTTCTTGTATACGTAGAAAGAATTGTAAGAAGTCCAGTTGTTATTTCTTTTCAAATATTCACACTGGATTGCACTCCTTTTCATAAGTTTTCTTTGCCCCAACCTACTCATTTTCTTTCAACGTGGGACTTCTTCAATTGTCCTCAAATTTGCTCTTTTTTTTATGAAAATTAAAATATTGAGTGTAAAATAGAAATCTTTACAAGAATATACACTCCCCTTATTTTTATATAGGGGTAGGCATTTAGGCGCGGGCTGGCCGGTTCGAAAAGGGCAGGGCTGGGCCAATAAGTTTTGGCCCACTGCCCGACCCGTCTATTTTTTAAATAAAATAGGACCGACCCACCCGGTCCGAATATATATTACATAGGGGTGAACAAAAATCCGATCGAATCAAAAAATTCGACCAAACTGAACCATTTTAAACCGAATTGACAATAAAATCGAAGCCAACTGAGTAGATATAGATGAGGAATTGTCAAAATTGAAAAGTTCGGTTAGGTTGCGGTTTTATCTGTTCAAGAACCGAACCTAACCTAACCTTTTTTATACCATTATGTTGGGTTTTACATATACATCTATTCAAAACTGACCAAATCAAACCTAAAACAAACCAACCAAGCTATTTATCAACTCTGGTTTTACTTATATTTTAAACCGAATAAAAAACTAACCAAACCGAACCAAAGTTAAAACCAGCAGTTTAACTACAGATGACCAAAGAGTAAAACTGAACCGTTTGGTTCTGTTGGTGGTTTGGTCACAAAACCGAAACAAAACAAACCAAACCATGTGCACCCCTAATATTACATATATTTTTTATATTATATATATAATATATAGCATATTAATATTAATTTGATGTATTATGTGTTATAAGTTAGTAAAAATAATGTCAATTATAAATTTAAGAGTTGTTTAATATTTATTAAAGTATAATTTATATAATAAATTATATATTAAATTATATTTTGATAAAAAATATAGAATATTATTTTTTTAAAAAAAAGGGCTCGTGGCCAGGCCCATCCCGCCCTTTTGGATGGACTGGTTTGGGTCAGACCTTCAGCCTGGGCGACCTAGCTTGGCCCGGACGACTGGGATGAAAATTTAATGGTGTGGCCTGTCAATACCAGTTTCTGGACCATGACTGGCGTACGAAGCAGACCGTCTATGGAAGCTCAGTCCATCTCGCACCAGCCTTAAAGAATCAGAAACTCTACCTAATTATTCATTTATTAAAATATTTTTAAATAAAACTCATTTATAAGAAATCATATAAATATATGAAAATAATATATTAGTGTAACAGAATATGATATATATATATATATATATATATATATGAAATAAAATATAAAATGTATGAAATGAAGTTCGGGAAAATTCAAAAGACAAAATATAACTCCAGTAACCCAATAACATCCCGGTGCGGAGCTCTAAAACAAAAGAAGTAGTTCGGCCAAGAGAGCGTCACTAACCAAATAAATATACGCCTCACTGAGCGGAGATATCAAACGGTTGCTGAGTCAAAATGTCAATCTGTAAGATAGAAATAGGATAAACAAAGAAAAGAAAGGGGGTCAGAACCCAGTGAGGGATAACACTCCAGAATGCCTCATATGTGCCTCATGAAGACTGTTTTGAAAACAGTTCAAAAATATCACAAACAAGTATAGGAGGTATATATACATATACACTCTACATACATAATAGGTTTCGAAGAAACGTTTTGAAAACGTTTGCAGACAAAACAAGCACATGCACTGGGGCAAAATGATATTACTAGAATCTGAGTAAAAAATAGAGTAAATGTAATATCGAAAACCTCAGAGTCAAAACAAAATATAAAGCAATATGAGACCAAACATAACCATGGTGTGGTCTGCACACTTCATCAACTATATAATAAACGTGAACTCTGCCACTAATAAAAAATAAATCATATGTTGGGTTAGGATACAGAGCTACCGGCAGCCCTGGTATCTGGGCAATATCAAAGCATTGATATATCAAAGAATACGTATCTTGTAGCATAGACTTCTCATATCAGTTACAAAACCGTACTAGTATAGTACTAAAAACATAGGCATGCATATCAGAATAAAAAACAGAGTGGAGATATATAATATATATATAATTTCAAATACTAATTATTAACACATAAACAGTTTATTAATTAGACTAATCCTTAGATTAGTCAAATTTCCAAACATAATCCAAGCACAATAAAAATAGATACAGTTTTGAAGCACAACTTATGTGTCTGAAGCTACTATCCACTCACCTAGATGTCCAAGCTCTAATGGTCAGGCACAACTGATAGACGACTGATCCCACTGACAAGAACACGAATTTGAAACAAAATATTGGAAACAGAAACATATCAGAAACAAAAAATATATCAGTAACAAAGTAAGCAAGACATTGTTATTGTGTCTGTACCGAAATACGTGCACATGCATATGCAAATACAAAGACTCGAACAAAACCCAAACCAGTCGAAGATCTAACACTCGACCAAAAAACGAAACCTATGTAAAATTATGATTTGGTCCCTGAACTTTTGTAAAATTATATTTTAGTCTCTGAACCTCATAAAATTACAAACTAGTTCTAAAAAATCCAAAAATTACAAACACGTACTCCAAAAAGTCAGAATCTCCAAATAAGTTCTCTAACTCTCAGAAATTGCCAAAATGCGAAAAATTACAACTTTAGTCCCCAAAACCACGGCTTACTCGAGTAACAACCAACACTGGCTTACTCGAGCAAGCCAAGTGCTTACTTGAGTAAGTCCAATCCCTTGAATTTTTTAAATTTGTCTAACTCCGATTTAACTGATAAAATTTGTTAGCAATCATCCACATTACTTATAATCAACCTTCTGAACATGAATCTATGATGAAATCCATCATAACCATTTGAAATCATTCAAAATCGACAAAAAACGAGACGATTCAAACCCATTTATGAACATTCTTGATTTTTATGATTCCAAGCTTAATTAAGTGATTCTAGACTCCCAATGGCACGATCTAACAACTCCAAACAATCATTCCAACAGAAACATCGCGGAATCAAACCTATGAACTTTTTTACTCCAAACCTTAATATGAACAATCTTGCATAAAAAGGTAAAAAGAGAGGTATATGAGTGTAATCTTACCTTAATAGATGTCTAAGAAGGATGAGGAACCACCAGAAATGTGATTTGAGTGAGAAATGCGAGAGTGAGGCCGAATGAGTAGGGTGGGGTATATATAGACCTCTGCTCAAAACGACATCGTTATGGCAAAAATCACACTGCTCACTCAAGTGACAGAGCATCTTACTCAAGTGATACTTCCTCTCACTCGAGTGATATTTTCCCAGGTGTTCCTCATGCTCATTTGGGAACACTGCTCACTCGAGTGACCAAATAAATTACTCGAGTAATCCATATCTCGTTTCACTCGAATAATACTGAATGACTTACTCGAGTAACTTCTCTTAAAACCATTAATTCCCAACTCGACACTCCAATCGTTCAATAGAAATCAGGATTAAACAGAAATCTATAGAAACCTCGTCGAAAAGGTCGAGATATTACACGGGCCATGCCCACCCCTATTTTTGTATACAATTTATTAGATGCATATCAATTATCAAATCTATACATTAGCATCTTAATTAGAAATGCAAATACTTCCTAGACAATTCTTTTATACAATTCAAATTATACATCTATGACATAGATTGAACACTTACATATATAATAAAATAAGGAATAAAATTCTACATGAAAAGTAAAATAAAATTGTATATCTTTAATGTGTATATATATAAACAAGTTTGTTTGCAAGTCTATTATCGGATCGAGAATGTTCGTGAATTTTCGAATCAAATTTTGGAGTACTTAAATTCGGTTTGTTTAAATTTCAAGTTTCAAAATCTGCTGAAGTTTGATTTATTTAATATCAACGGATGCTTATCGAACCGAAAATGATTCGGCTAATTTACACTCCTAAATTCAGATGGGACAGGTTAGGCCCCGGAGTCGACCTCAGGGGATGGGGTGTTCATGGGATGTTCGGCTAGTGCAGACTGGCTCGCTAGAGGTGGAAAAAAAAAAGAGAAGAAGAATAGAGGCATGGTTCCTCTTGGGAAGTTGGGGCAAAAGTGGAAATGAAAGTGGAGGTGAAGAGTGGCTTTAAATGGAAACCAGGCAAAGAGGCATTTCCCTCTCTGTTGTTTGGTTTTGAGTGTGGCGCTGCTGCTGCATGCACTGCCTTCTCCCTCTCTGTTTCCTTCGTCTTCGTCACAGCCAAATCCAAGTATGCTTCTCCATCTCAATCCTCTTCTCGCCTCTCCCTCTCGCTTTTCGCTCATTTCCTCTCACGTCTCTTCCCGATTGTGAGTTCTCACTTCTCCTATTCTTCTTTCTATTTGTTGCGTTTTCTTTTTTTATGGCATTCTCTGCCTTAATGTGCTTCCACAACAATCATTTTTCTCATCTGTATTTGGTTTAAGTTTTGCATGTTGCTTTTCTCATGTTCATCCTTTTCGATTACTGCAATTCCCTTCTTTTTTCTCTCTATTCATCCCTGTTCTTACTCTTTTAATCCATTTTGATCATGCGACTGTCAGTATATTTGTTGCTATTAGCATTTCATTTTAGAAATCTTTGTCTACTTATTAAATTAATTAGTGGAATTGATTTAACTAAATTTTATGACGCAAATAACGAAGAAAAGAAAAAGTAAAAAGCCAGTCAATACATGAAGAAGCTAGTCCCCCATAGCAAATCTGACGTCACTTTTCATATGTTTTGCTGAAAAAATCTTGTATTGTGTTGGCGTTGGGACTCCAAGGAACAGGGGATGCTGCTTGTTTAATCAGACTGTTGTTCTGGATTGCGGACTTAAATTATTTCACATTTGTGGTCTATGTGTATGTAGAAAGGTGGAGAATAAAGATGTAAAGAGGCCGCATGGGTATAGACCTGCCAAGGAGGTAAATTTTCAAGTCACTCATTCCATGCCCCCACAGAAGATTGAGATTTTAAAGTCAATGGAGTGTTGGGTTGAGGACAACATATTGGGTCTTCTACAGCCTGTCGTCAAATGTTGGCAGCCTCAGGATTTTTTGCCACACCCTAACTCTGATGGATTCTACGATCAACTCCATGAATTAAGACAAAGAACAAACCAACTTCCGGATGACTACTTTGTTGTGTTGGTAGGAGACATGATCACTGAAGAAGCACTTCCCACCTACCACTCGATGCTCAACACCCTTGACGGTGTCCGCGACGAGACTGGTGCATCACTCACTCCATGGGCAATCTGGACTCGCTCATGGACTGCTGAAGAGAACAGGCATGGTGACCTTCTCAACGAATACCTTTACCTCTCCGGACGGGTTGACATGAGGCCAATTGAAAAGCCTATTCAGTACTTGATAGGCTCTGGGATGGTCAGTCAGCTTCTTGATTC
>CAODLS010642042.1:0-14646 GCA_948243855.1 Flueggea neowawraea | reverse complement strand
TCCTTGTATGACAAGGAAAGACTAATTAGGATGTAGCTTGATGTGATTAGGAATGAATTTGGCTCTCTTCTTGTACAAAAGAAGAAAACCTAAACCTAGTAGGACTAGGAATGAATTTGGCCCTCCTTTTGCACAAAGGAGCAAACCGAATTCAAGTTGGACAAGGATAATAGAATTTCGGTTATATTGTGGTGTTTTTCTAGGCCATTTCATATGCCTATAAATAGACATGCACCCTTGCCATTAAATCATCCTTGGCCGAATTCTCCTATGCCATAATCAAGGCATTGCCGAATTTGTGAGCATCACAATTCAAAGAGAGAAAAGTATAATTTTGTGAGTTTTAGAATATTGATTCTAAAAGGGTTCTAGTACACCGTGATCACTCCAAGGTAAGTTCATTCGTGTGGATACCTGTAGCCACGTTCGCGCAAAAGCAACGTGATTCCTCAAAGGTGATTCGGGTTTTGGTGCAACGAGCTACACCAACGTTTTCATACATCCGATCGATCGTTCCTTGGTGAAAGGTAAATCTTCCAACCTTAATTATATATGTTGATATGCATGGGTCCTTGAGGGAATTCAAGGCATTAAAATTTTTGTTTTATCCACTGCCATGTATGTATATGAATGTCATATTTTAGCCGCGAATTCCAACACTTAACACTCATGTCTCAACACATCAATAGTTTGAGATTGAATAATTATTATGATAATGGTAGCATACGGTAATCCATCTTTCCTTTGACTCTTTTTGTAAGACTTTTTGAAGAATTGCTGCCATTTGTATAACATTCTTTTTGATGATTATAGCTGGAAAGTTGAGGTGATGATGCTTAACCACATGCCACAAATCTCAATGTCCAAAGCTGTCACATGATTTTGAGTGTCCTTCTTTGGTGTGATGCTTCTATTGACCGCATAGTGGATCATACACAAATCGCCTTCAAAGTCAGTAGCTTCAAGATCAACAAAATGAACAACTTCTACTACAACTCTGGATTTGAAATATTTGATTACTTTCTGGAGTCAAAATTCTTCTCCAAGAATAGCTTGTTCATTGATGTCGTCATCACTATCCTCCACATGTTCCTCATCAAGAGACAACTAGTTGGTACAACTCCACCTTCTAGAATGTTGAACAAGTTACATAGCAGTTTTTCTAAAACAATAATTACTCTACCACATACTTTAGTGCGAAGAACAATACTCCGTTCAGCAAGCTGTTTCACTTCATCCATATTGGCATAAAAGTCCCTCACTAAGTCCTCATATATAACATCTTTATGGCCTAAGAAATCACTAATTCCTAAAGGTGTAAAAGCAACTTCTAAATCATAGCCACCTTGTCGCAACGAATCAAAATCAAAGATCATTGTAGGCAGTAGTTTTTCCTTAGAGATTACTTTGTGATAAAATTCATGAGTTGTGGGAGAGATAAAACAAGAATCAAGAGGCAAACCCTCTGTTGGAGCAGAAGAACTCTGACCGAAAGAAGGCCCAGAGGCTGTCTGCTGTGATTTTTGTGATTTTTTAGTGCCAAAGGAGGAGAGGGTGTAGCTGAGTCCGAATCACTTCCAGTGGGATCTAAATACCTCTGAGCAGTCTTTTTGACCCTTCTTTTAGGTTGTGGTGCCATTTTTAAAAAATCTGAAGTTAAGGTTTTGTTGGGGCGGATGAAGGATTTCAGAGATTTTGAAGTGATTTTGATGGAATAAGGAGGTGAAATTAGGTTGAGGGAGGTCAAAATTTGTTGGACAGTGATGGATTTTAGCAAGGATCAACTCGAGCTAGGGAGCGAGGGAAAGAGACGAACAGTTGAGTTTGACAAGAATGAGGCGTTTGTTCTGGAAATTGTGTTTTAAACATGCCTGGACCTTCATTGACTCGAGTTATGTGCCACCTTACTCGAGTTATACAACCATTGTACAACTCGAGTTATCTGTTTTTTCCTCGAGTTATTCAACCCATGTTTAACTCGAGTTGCGTAAAAATCCTTACTCGACTTATGTGACCCCTATTCTACTCGAGTTATCCTTGGCTTTACTCTAGTTAAACTTCTCCAGAAATACCCGAATGACCTAGTTTTGTACTTTAACTCGCATAACTCTTTATCTTACTCGAGTAAACCACTGTCACAACTCATTTCTGCAATTTTCCTTAAACAACCATCACCAATACATTGCCACCACACCAATAGATATAACCATGACCAATTGTGGATCATTTTAATGTGAATGAATGCGAATGAATCAAAGAAATAAATCATTTAAACACTCAATTCTTTCATTCCAAGTCTTCTACGAATTGAAGAAAATTTTTCACCATCCAAAAGTTTTGTAAAAATATCTGCTAGTTGGTATTCGGTTCTAACAAACTCAAGCACAATATCACCATTCAACACATGATCATAAATAAAATGATGTCTAATGTCTATATGCTTGATTCTAAAGTGTTGGATGGGATTTTTTGAAATATTGAATGCACTAGTGTTATCACATTTAATAGGAATTTTTTAAATCATGATACCATAGTTTTCTAATTGATGTTTAATCCAAAGAATTTTTTCACAACAACTACCCGCTGCTACATATTCATATTCGATAGTAGATAACGAAACACAATTTTGCTTTTTAGAAAACCATGAAACTAATGCATAACCTAAAAATTGACATGTTCTGGATGTACTTTTTTTATCTAATTGATTACCACCATAATCCGCATTCGAATAACCAACAACATCAAAATTATCACATTTAGGAAACCACAAATGAACAAATCGAGTATCAATGAGATAACGACAAATACATTTAACTGAAATCAAATGGGATTCCTTAGGACAAGCTTGAAATCTAGCACACAAATACACATTATGCATTATATTCGGTCTACTAGCGGTAAGGTAAAGTAGGGAACCGATCATACCTCGATATAGCTTTATATCCACATATTTCTTTATTTTATCCTTAGTGAGTTTTGCAGTTGTGCTCATAGGTGTGCTACAAGGTCTTGAATTCTCCATACCAATTTTGTTCAAAAGATCTCCAATATACTTTGATTGGTTGATGAAGAACCCATCTTGATTTGCAAACCGACAAAGTAGTTTAACTCTCCCATCATGCTCATCTCGAACTACTTGTGCATATCTTTGGCAAACTCTTCACATAAACACTCATTAGTAGCACCAAATATAATATCATCAACATATATTTGCACAACTAACATGTCATCATTTTTTTTTTAATAAAGAGTGTTGTGTCAACCTTTCCTCTTCTAAAACCTTTTCCAAGAAGAAAAATACTAAGCCTTTCATACCAAGCTCTTGGAGCTTGTTTCAAACCATACAAAGTATTAGTAGGTTTAAAAATATGGTTTGGAAACTTGTGATCAATAAAACCGGAAGGTTGTTCCCCATACACTTTTTCTTTCAAATAGCCATTTAAAAATGCACTTTTAACATCCATTTGATAAAGTTTAAAACCTTTGAAACATGCAAATGCACATAAAATGCAAATGACTTGTAATTTAGCAACAGGAGCAAATGTCTCATCAAAATCAATGTCTTCTTCTGGGTTGTAACCTTGAGCAACAAGTCTAGCCTTTATTTTAACAATTTTACCATTTTCATTCGTTTTGATTCTAAACACATATTTAGTGCCAATAATGGTTTTACCCAGCAACTAGTTCCCAACTAGTTCTCATACATTATTTCTTTCAAATTGGTTTAACTCTTCTTGCATGGCAACACACCAATGTTCATCATTCAAAGCATCATCAATATTCTTAGGCTCTATTTGAGAAACAAAGGAAACATTACCAATATCAAGATAAGTGGAAGATCTAGTTGTTACCCCTTTGGACACATCACCAATAATTTTCCCTTTTGGGTGATCCTTTGCAAATCTTCATTCTTTGGGAAGGTCTTCATGTTGTTGTTTTTTGAGCATCTTGATGGTCATGTGATTTTTCTTTTTCTTCATTTAAGTCCTTGCTATCTTTATTCTTGTTCATCTTGTCATCAATGCCAAGCTCATCCATCTTGTTGACAATATCTATATCATCATCATCATTACAAATTCTTGACAAAGAGTGATTATATTCCTCAAAGACAACATGTATAGACTCTTCAACTTTGAGAGTTATTTTGTTAAAGAATCTATAAGCTTTACTAATCAAACAATAACCAATGAAAATAGCTTCATCCGATTTTGCATCAAATTTACCAAGATTTTCTTTTCCATTATTAAGAACAAAACATTTGCACCCAAATGCATGGAAATATGAAATGTTAGGCTTTTTCCTTTCCAAAGCTCATATGGAGTTTTCTTCAGTTTGGATCGAATTAATGCCCTATTAATAAGTAGCAAGCGGTATTGACCACCTCGGCCCAAAAGTATTTAGGAAGATCATTATCACTTAACATGGTCCTAGCCATTTCTTGTAATGTTCTATTTTTCCTCTCAACAACACCATTTTGTTGAGGAGTTCTAGGTGCCGAAAAGTTATGTTCTATACCTTGTTCATTAATTTTTTTTTTCAAATGGCTCGCAATCGAATTCCTTTCGTCTATCACTTCTAATAGATACAATTGTGTGTGCTTTCTGATTTTGGACCTTTCTACTAAGTTTAGTGAATGCATGTATGGCTTCATATTTGTGTACAAGGAAAAACACTCACGTAAATTGCGTAAAATCATCTACAATGACATAAGCATATTGTTTACCACCTAGACTCATGGTAGATGTAGGACCAAACAAATCTATATGCAATAGCTCAAGTGGTCTAGATGTAGAAACCATGCCTTTACTTTTGAAATATTTTTTAGTTTGTTTTCCTTTAACACATGCATCACACTCAACATTGTTTTCAAACTTCAATTTAGGCAAACCATCAACTAAGTATTTTCTAGAAATTTTTGAAATCAAATCCATACTAGCATGTCCTAATCGTTTATGCCAAATCCATGCATCTTCATTGAAAGCCGAAAGACATTTTTCATTGAAAGATTTTGAGTCATTTAAATCCACAACATAAACATTTTCATGCCTATGACCAATGAATAAAACTTTTCTATCCTTAATTTTTTCAATGATGCAATGAGATGATTCAAAGACAACACGACTATTCATATAACACAATTGACTAATGCGAAGCAAATTATGCTTCAAACCATCAACAAGGCAAACATTTTTAATGATTAGTGAAGGTTCCTTACCCACTTCACCTTTACCTATGGTTTTTCCTTTTGAGTTGTCTCTAAATGTTACATATCCACCACTCTTGAGTTCAAGTTTGGAGAATCGACTTTTTTCTCCGGTCATATGCTTTGAGCAACCACTATCAAGATACCAAGTGTTTGAATTCACTTTGGCCTTCACGCATACCTACAATAATGGATTTCAATTTCATGTTTTTGGTACCCATTATCTTTTGGGTCAATAATGGTTAGTCCTAATCATGTTAGGAAGGATGGTTCCTTTGGGAACCCACACCTTCTTCAGACCAATGTAGACATTATTTCTAATATTGCAAGCATATGAAATATGTCTTATTTTACCACAATGGTTGCATTTAGAAAAATGGAAATGATGCATGTGATCTAACAAACCTAGTATAATATGATTTGTTATCATTCTTTTAATCATATCGCAAACCACTTTTGGATAAAGAAAACCTTTGACTGGCAAGAGGCTTGTCAAGGTTTTCTTTCCCTTGGGTGAGTTTGTGAGAAACAATAGTGAGCCAATCAACTTTCTTTTTTAATGCAATGTTTTCATTCACTAAGACATGATTGTCATTAGATACTCATTTAGCAACCTCATTTTTTAATCTATCATTTTCTTTTTTCAAGCTATCATTCTCATTTTCCTTTTTCAAGCTATCAACCTTCTTATCAAGCTCACATACAATCTTCTTTAATGCAATATTCTTAATTCCAAGCTTCCTAAATTCATCATACAATGATTCAAATGCTTCATATAATTCATAATGTGTATAGGAATAATTTACCTCATTTTCCTCATTGTCTTCCTCTTCTTCGTTGTCTCCAAATGCCATGAGACATAGATTAGCAACTTCTTTAACATCATCATCATTCGAACTATTATCGTTATCACTCCACGTAGCCACCATTGCTTTGCTTTGCTTTTCTTCTTGAACCTCTTGTTAGCTTTCTTTAGGATAGGACATTCGAATTTTATGTGAATTTGGTTCTTGCATTGATAGAAAATGATGTCACTTTCCTTTTTGTTGGAGAAGTCCTTAGAACCATCTTTCTTGTATGGTTTTTGGAGAACTTCTACTTATTAAGGAACCTCTTGAATTTTATAGTAAGAAGGGTGAATTCTTCATCTTCTTCTTCATCACTCTCACTATAAATTTTGGCCCTTGATGTTGAGACTTTAAGTGCAATAATCTTCTCCTTCTTCTTGTTCTCTTCTATTTCCTCTTCTTGTTCCTTCATGCTCATTTCATGAGTGAGCAAAGAACCTATGAGATCCTCCAATGGTAGAGTTGAAAGATCCTTTGCCTTTTGAATTGCATTCTTGATTGGAGCCCAAGGCTTTGGTAATGATCAAATAATCTTCCTTAGTAGCTCGGAATGTGTATAAGTCTTTCCTAAATGTTTGAGTCCATTCATAATCTCGTTGAATCTATTGAACATTGCTTGAATTGATTCATCTGGCTTCATCTTGAAGAGCTCGTATTTATGAACAAGTAAGGAAACTTTGTTCTCCTATATTTGGTTTATTCCCTCATAAGTGAATTCAAGAGTATGCCAAATTTCTTGTGCATTTTGGCATTGTTGCACCTTGTTGAATTGATCCTGACTAAGTGCACAAAAATGAATGTGCATAGCTTTATGGTTGTAGGAAACAAGCCTTCTATCATCATCATTCCATTCATCCTTTGGCTTGTTGATCTTTTCACCAGTGACAACTTTAGTAGGTACATATGGTCCATCTTCAACAACATCCCAAACATTGGTGCTTTCTGAATTCATGAATGTCATCATTCGTGTCTTCCAATAAACGTAGTCACTACCATCAGAAAAAGGAGCTCGGTTAGTGGCCAAACCTTCATATTTAGAAACATTGTTCATGGATGTCATTTGGATCTTTTCTCTTAGGTTGTGAAACCAATATAAAAAGATTAAGCTCTGATACCAATTGTAGGTCCGAAATGGCAATCCAATAGGGGGTGAACTGGATTTCTAACTTTAAAACTGATTTGAAAATGTTTTACAATAATCAATATGAGTTACTCCCTCCTTTCCTCAAATAGTGTTTTTTAAAGTTTTGGCACACATATTAAGAAAATGATTAAACTACATTGATTATAGTGATAATTTACTATATTATCCTTATTTATTCTAGTGGAGGTAGTTGGAATGTAGTTATTCAAAGCAATTTAATAGGAGTGTAAATATGGAAGAAATAATAAAAAGCTTCTTGATTTTATAAAATGTCACTTATTGTGGTAAAAACTAATTTATCTAAAAAAGCATTCTTTGAGGAAAGGAGGGAGTAAAAACAAAGTAAGAGCAATAAACCAATTCACACAAACAATAAATGCACAGAGAGAAGGGTTAGAGAAATCAAAGCCAATGTTTATAGCGGTTCGGATCTCTTGGCCTACGTCCACTCATCAAGCTTCCCCTTGAGAATTTGAATCCACTATCAACTTCCTTCTTCAATGGGTGAAGACAACCTCTACACACTCTTACTTCTTAGGTGCAAGATTAAACCACTCAAATAAAACCCTTGTTTTCAAGACAAACAAGAAAAATATTCACTCTCTAACACAAAGATTTTTGTTTGAAATGAAGAAAGAAAATGTAATCTATCACTCTCAAGCAAGAAAGAAATTGCAAGTGCAAAAGCACTCTTGAGAGGAATATGAAATATTTGCCAATAAGAACAATTGAAGACTTGGTGATGTTTCTAGATGATTGCAAGTTGTTGTTTTGCTGCTTCTGAAGTCTCTTAGATGTATTTATACCTTTGAAAGTCAAAAGAGACATTGGGGAATTGATTAGGGTCGTTGTGAGATAAAGCAGCCATAGCATTTAATGCACTGACACTTCCTCTAACTCGAGTAGGTATGAATATAACTCGACTCAGCCCTTATAAACATCACGAGTTTTGACCTCTTACTCGAGTAGGAAAAACTCTAACTCGAGTTATCCATAGACGTTACCGTTGGGACCACCAAATCTCAACTTTTGAACTATGATTTTGTCAGTCCTAGGTATAATCATTTTGTCTTCAATGATAACTCGAGTTATCCAATTGTAATTCGAGTTAGCCTTCATACTCTTGCTTCCTGTTTGATTGGATTCTTCAAGTTGTGAACATTGTTCCTGGAGTTGAATTTATGCCTCTAATGCCCCAGATTATTTAAATCGAGTTGGCCTTCATGATAACTCGAGTTGTCTAGATGCCAATTAACTCGAGTTGGATTTATATTAACTTGAGTTGTTGCTTTTGAACATCGGCCTCGAAAAGTTGCCTTACTCGAGTTGAACATATATAACTCGAATTGTATGACTACTGAATAACTCGAGTTGGTAATTAGTGTTACTTGAGTAGCTTGGCCCCTGAATAACTCGAGTTGGCTCTTCAATAACTCGAGTTGAATATTTGCACCTGATGGTCTGATTTTTCTTCTTCACTTCTGGACGCAATATAACTCGAGTTGGACAGAAATATAACTCAAGTTAGCCTTGAACGAATGCCCGCATATCAGACTTAATTTTGTTCATCATCAAAATACAAAGGAATCCAAATGTTAACCACCCTTGGTTCAACAATTGATTTGTAATGACGGTTTTAACCCCTCATTATTATGCGTCATATTACAAGATTATTATTACCAACTAATTATTGATGTGCACTAATTATTCAGGTACAGTTAAAATATATCATAAAATTTCATTACATCTTTATTTTTTTCCTTCTAAAAATATTCTATTATAAATTTAGAGTTAAAAAAGGATCAGGTGTGGAACTTAAAAAAAGATAAAAATGTGAAGAGAATTTATTAATAAATTCGGATAATTAGTTCAATCATGCTATTGGAAATATTCATGTAATCGCATAGCGTCAAATTGTGGTATATGATACCCAATTGTGAGAATGTGGTGATTATTTATCTAGGAGATGTAACGCTAGCATATGATACCCAATTGTAAGAATTGGCCTAATAATCCGCTCTTTGCAAAATTGTTCATTCTTAAATACTTGTTTGATTGCGTTCCTCCCATATCCAATAGGCAATAGCAGTAAAGTTAAAAAATTGAATTTTGCAGCAAGAATTGAATTTTTGTTGAGAATTAAAGTTTAAAAAATAAAGCAGCTATTACATTACAAATAAAATTTTACCTATTGATAACTTAATAAAAGATACATGTTTTATATGCAAGTTTGAAATGTTAGATATTCAAATAATTAAAATTTTCGGCCATTTTGTTTTGTTTGATGTTTTATTTTGTTTTGATTAGATGCTTTTTTTGTAATCTTAATTTGTTTTCATCTTAATAGCTGAACATGGCTATCAATAATTTTAATTTTCAATGATGGTGATGCCTACTTGGCATATTTCTCTCATGTTCCTCATGACAAAAAATCCTCATCAACATCAAAGTCGCCATCTTAGACCTACTTCACCTATTTCCACATTTTCTTGATGTTGATGAATCAACAATTTTAGAGTAGTACAAACACAATATGTAGAAGATAAGAGAAGTAGCAACAAGCTGACTTCACTTATCATAATAAGAAAATGAAAGCAGCACAGTCTATATACGGAGGAGAAAAGAGAACTAACCACCACACATTTGATGTGGCATAAATAAGACACCTCAGCTCCTCACTAACTAATATTCCCTCCTTCTCAATTTGATATCAACTACTTTTTACAAAAAATAAAAAATAATAGTTTTAACAGTTAAATTTATTTAATTTCTTAAATTTTTTTATTTATGTCATTTAACAAAATGTATTGTTAATTAATGAATTAGTTGAAAAAAAATTAAATAATGATAAACTTGTAAGTTTGTTAATAATAAAAAAGTGTGTCTATATTGTGGAACATCCAAAATAGAAAATATAATTATTAAATTGGAATGGAAGGAGAATAATATACTAAGGATATCATCTAATTAGAAACTAAGGATTCCTTAAATTTACCTTAAATTGAAAAAAAAACTGAAATTCAATCTTGTATATTGTGGGTCTTGCTAGAACAAGATGGATTAGTGTCTTTTTAGACTATTCTTTCTTTTATTTATTTTAAAAAATAAAGATTGCGTTTAATTTAATCTAATAGATAAGAAAGTATCAACTCATTAAAATTGTTTCATTGCACATCCATAATGAGTGAGTTATTTAATGTGTTGTCACTATTATAACTGTTAGATTAAATTAGAGTCAATCTCGACTCTTAAAAAGAGACAAAGAAGATTAAATCAAAAAGATAATAGCCAAATCCAACTAGAACTCTTTCTTTTCTATTTATATAAACCAATTTTATTGGGACAATTACAAAGAAATTCAAAAAATTAATTTAAATTTTTAAAATGCTTGAGCATTCAAAATGTATCAAACAAAATCATAATCACATTAAGTACTGGGTATGGTTTAGAGATGATACTATTCAAAATTGGAAAAAGAAAAAGATTCACAAATCCATCAAGTCCAGTGAAAATCTCGATTAGTAAAATATTGCACAAAAGCAAGAAAGCCATCAATTCCAAAGAAGAAAACAGAGAATGGAAATAAATATAAAGAAAGTTAATGTACCCAATTCAACTTACAATACCAGAAATTAAGGGAAAAGGCAAAACTTAAGATAGATTTTTGAAACCCAAATCAAATTGTTTCCTCAACATTGTAATTAACAATAGAAGAGAACAAAAACTAAAAATTCATAGATTTTGAATCACCAGAGTAATAAGACATGAAACAAAAACAGTTAATCCCTATCTCTTTGCAATCCATTCGCATCCATCTCTCTCTCTCTCACACACTCTCTCTCTCTAGTAAGGAAAAAAAAAGAAAAGAAGAGAAGAGGTGGACGAGGCGGCGGATGGGAAGAAGGAAGAACCAAAGAAATAGATTGCTGGGCAAATGCATGGGGGAGGTGAGAGAGGAGAGAGAAAACGCGTGAGACAACAATTTATATATTTAAGTTTTTTAGAAATTTGAATACCAATTTTAGCATTTCAAAAATTTTAATACATCATAGGAAATAAAAGAAAATATAATTATAAAAGTTGACACACAAGGTAATTACCCAATTTTTTTTGGAATTATTTACTTAGACATTAAACTATATTGACTCTTAGTGTCCTCTTAGTGAATACTTCTCATCTCCCAATTAACTTGTTTCTGATGGGACTAGATGTTATAAATATTATTTAATTTAAGTTCATGTTGAGTATTTATTTTTCATTGTATTACATATTTAATGACTATATATTACGATTTTAACATATGCTGTCTGACGCTAATGTTACTTTTTAAGGATTTAATTTATTGATTTGTAATCTATTTCTATAATATTTTATTTTAAAAAATAAATAAACTTATTTTTTTTGATAAAAAGGAAAATTAATAAAAACTAGAGAGAAACAATTATAGACCAACATACTAAAGTAATAATTATTGAACTATTTAATGGATATTTTCAAAATTTCTTTATGCAGTGGATATTGCAAGATTGGAGCGATCAGGATTGTGTAAAAATCTTAAAAACTTGCCGAAATGCAATACAAGGCAAAAATGGAAAACTCATTATAGTTGTAGTTTTACGACCAGAAGGCACCGGCGATTTTGATGACGTTGGCATGGTTATGGATCTATTGATGATTGCTCATACCACAGGAGGGAAGGAAAGAACTAAAGTTGAATGGAGAAAATTATTGAGGGAAGCAGGTTTTCCTCGCTACAACGTCACTAAGATTCCAGCTTTGCCACCTGTTATTGAAGCCTATCCTCAATAATTTGAACTACAGACTCTTTTACTGTTGATGGGAGTTTACTTCGATCCAATAATTATATTAATATTAACTGTTGGAATGTCCCGTTTGGCTAAGAGCCAACACCACCTGACTTGACTCTATTCTTGATAATTTAACAATTCAAGTCACGACCTGATTTTTATAAGTTGTTTAAGATCCAAGTGATTTGATATTGTTATGAATACTTATAAAAGTAAAAACTATTGTTACAAATAATTATTAAATTGAATCGACTTCATGTTGGGCTTTTGGGTCCCTTATGTGGTTTGATCGCTCTGAGTTTTGGTGGGTTTGTTTGTTCTATGTGTTCTTAAATCGGAACAGTGGAGATCGGATTATGACGGTTGGTTTGTGAGTTAAAGTGTTGAGAATCGAAGCTCTGACATTAGTGTTGGGCATTGTTGTGTTGTCCTTCTTTTCCCAATAGGTGGTATCAGAGCTTTGGTTTTTTAGGTGGTTTGGTTGATTGTGATTGAATGATGGAGGCGGATTTGACTAGAATGATTCTTTTGGATGAAACAAATTATCAAAAGTGGAAAGGGAAGATGAAAGATCTTCTATTCCTAAAGAAATTACACTTACTAGTTTTTGCATCTCAAAAACCTGATGGTAAAAGTGATGAATAATGGAAATTTGAGCACAAACAAGTTTGTGGAATCATTCAACAACTGATGGAAGATAATGTGCTGAATCACATTGCTGATGAAATTAATGCTCGTAGCTTGTGGGGAAAACATGAAACTTTATATGCTTCAAAAACTAACAACAAAAGGTTGTTTCTACTCAAACATGTTATGAATTTGAGATACAAAGATGAGAGCTCCGTATATGATCACTTGAATAATTTTCAAGGGTGTTTTGATAAATTGTCGAGCATGGGTGCTAAATTTGATGATGAGATTCTTGGTCTTTGGTTGCTTAATACTCTTCCGGATTCATGGGAGACTTTTCGGGTGACTTTGATGAACTCGACTCTTAATGGTGTTGTGACCATGCATATGGTGAAGAGTGGTGCCTTAAATGAAGTAGTTAGGCAACAAACTCAAGGGACATTAACATCACAATCTGAGGTTTTGGTTACTGAAAATAGGGGAAGAAGTACAACCAATAATCAAGATCAAAATAGAGGCAACAATAGAAGCAACTCAAAGGCAAAGTACAAAAACTTTGAGTGCAATGTTGGAATTCGCGACTAAAATATGACATTCATATACATACATGGCAGTGGATATAACAAAAATTTAGTACCTTGAATTCCCCCAAGGACCCATGCATATCAACATATATATTTAAGGTTAGAAGATTTACCTTTCACCAAGGCTCGATCGATCGGTTGTATGAAACATTGGTGTAGCTCTTTGCACCAAGAACCCGAATCATCTTTGTTGAATCACGTTGCTTTTTCGCGAACATGGCTACAAGTATCCACACGAACGAACTTACCTTGGAATGATTGCAGTGTACTAGCACCCTTTTAGAATCACTATTCTAAAGCTCACAAAATTATTTTATCTCTTTGAAATATAGCACACTAATTCGGCCAAGGGATGAATGAATGGCAAGGGGTGCATGTCTATTTATAGGCATATGAGATGACCTAGATAGGCATCACAATTGAACCGAAATTACCTTCTCCTTGCCCTACTAGGATTCGGTTTTTCCCTTTGTGCAAAAAGAGGGCCGAATTCATTCCTAGTCATACTAGGTTTCAGTTTTCTCCTTTAGTACAAAAAGAGAGCCAAATTCATTCCTAATCATATCAAGCTAATCCTAATTAGGGTTTCCTTGTCATACAAGAATAAGACTCCTAATTAGATGTGCATTTGTGTGCCAAATTCTATTCCTTGTCATACAAGGATTAAGATCCCTAAAAATAGGAGTGTGCTGAATTTCCTATCATTGTCATACAAGAATAAAGACTCCTAAAAAATAGGAGTGTGGTACATTCCGAATTTTAAAGGATTTTTCTAATGTTATGGGGCTTTTAATTTCATGATACACTGTCATTAAATAAATCACTCCCTTATTAAAACATATGGGCCGAATTTATTATATCACACATAATAATATACCCATAATAATTTGTGATTCATATTAAAAGTCCATCACATTAATGGACTATGTATTAAATCTTATTTAACACATAAATATAAAACCCGAATTATTATTGATTAATCAAATTAACCATCTTAATAATTCGTTTATGACTAAGAGAGAATATTTTGTAATCAATCCAATTCGTTCTTTGTGTGTGACCCTATAGGCCCACTCGAAATTGGCAATGGGCTTCGTCCCAACCTTTAGGCCCAAAGTCCATAAGCGGTATCTAGTAATACATGATGGCAACCCAAAATCAAGTGGTCGTCGGTGAACCGACTTAACGTTTCACAGTCTAATGTATAGTCCTTTTGTCACCCAATATCTCATCTAAGCATAAGGCATGGTCACATGTCAACCTTATATAGCTTAGCGTGTTTCTTGATCTTGAGTAAATTGATATAATAAATGACATTGATAAACTCCTTTATCAATTCATTCGAGTATGCATACATTCCATCAATCCTACTCATCAAGTGGCCAAGAGATATCACTCTTTAAAAGAGGAACAAATCCATCACTCTCAC
>CAODLS010642028.1:0-21963 GCA_948243855.1 Flueggea neowawraea | reverse complement strand
AGGTGCCCACATAATAATGCAATCAATAAAGAGACAAACAGTAGAGAGCGAACGACCTAAAGGGTAAAAGATTCTAGAGAGGAAGGGGACTGGTCGAAGAGCAGATAGCACAAACTTAGCTCCTAAGGAGCTTTCGTAAGTTGAATTATTTAATTTGTACTTAGTCCCCGAAATATAAAACTTAGCACCAAACTTGTAAGGCACGCTTTACAAGTTTAACCAATAAAACACAATTCCATATGGAAAGTTGGATTCGAGAAGGTATGAATATCCAAATCTGTCTGCAGGGAAAAGGTGTCAACTAGGTTTTGTTTTCCATGGATTTTCATTGAAAAAAATGCATATTTTTAATAGATTGTCCTTTAGGAAAAATAAACAAACAAGTTTAATAAGAAATAGGATAAGGAATACCAAAAATAATGAAAAAGTTTACACTAGGATAGTTTTGTTCTATTACATGGCTAAATTAATTAAAAAAATATAAACTTTGTTCAATTAATAAATATATCACAAATTTTTAATTTCATCCCAAAAAAACATGAATTTTAAATATTATAATAATTGTGTCATTCGTTATCTTCAGTTAATTTTTTCATTCATTTGCTAGTGTGACAGTTTATGTGGTACCTGATGTGAACATATGTGCTGATACAATTTTAATTTTTCTGAAAACATAAAATAATTTAGATGCAATTGTTAGAAATCAGTCACATCTATTTCACATCATATGTCACATGGACTGTCATATTAGCAAGTAGATGGGCTTAATAACATAAAATAATACGAACTTTAATCATTTTTGCATTTATGGCAAAATTTTCACTTTTCAATTTTTTTAAGAGTGAACGACAAGTCGTTTTGTACATTATAAAAAATGACCTATCGTTTACAGTGTTAAACTGCATTGGACAAAACAATACTTGAATGATGGATCGTCTAATTTTCATCTGAAATGATGTGTCGGTGTTTTCCGCAATCAGACTACCAGATTTTTCTTGTGATAATAAACTACAGGTCGTTTGTTTAGTCACGACGAATGATATATTGTTCTGTTCATTCGAACAACCTGTCGTCCAGTATTGCTCATTGTGTCTGATTTTACTCACGTTGACCGTTACCATATGGCACTGACGGCCCATCAGCATGTCGTTAGTGCCACGTCGACATTTTTCTTTTTTTAACATTTTTTAGTAAATGTAAAAATGTCTAAAATTGATGTTATTTTATATTATTAAGCCCAAGTGGATTATAAAACTAATTGAAAGGTAATAAATGACACAATCGTTATATACCCAAAGTTCATATTTTTCTAAAAAAAAATTGAAAGTTCGTGACATATTTGTTAATTAGAGCAAAGTTCGTGTTTTTTTAATTAATTTAACCTTAATTATATACATGAAAAAAATATTTGCTGAAAATTTTGCAATATGTAAAATAATAAGTGATTTCTATTGAAAAAGAAATTGTTATCAAATGATTTTTTGAGAATATTCTCCATATTAAGATGAAAAAAATTCTTAAAATTAATGACAAACCGGATAATAAACGATTTTTATTTAATGAAATAGTGCCACGTCGACATTTTCCATTTTTTAACATTTTTTTAGTAAATGTAAAAATGACTAAAATTGATGTTATTTTATATTATTAAACCCAAGTGGATTAGAAAACTAATTGAAAGGTAATAAATGACACAATTGTTAATATACCCAAAGTTCATATTTTCTAAAACAAAATTGAAAGTCCGTGACATATTTGTTAATTAGACCAAAGTTCGTATTTTTTTAATTAATTTAACCTTAATTATATACATGTAAAAAATATTTGCTGAAAATTTTGCAATATGTAAAATAATAAGTGATTTCTATTGAAAAAGAAATTGTTATCAAATGATTTTTTGAGAATATTCTCCATATTAAGATGAAAAAAATTCTTAAAATTAATGACAGACCAGATAATAAACGATTTTTATTTAATGAAATAGTGTCAGAGACATATTGAATAAAGAAAAGAATAGAATTTTTTTTATATGTAAAAAAAATTAGAAAATTTTATATTTATATTAATTTATGTCTCAAATATCTACAAATTTCTTTTTGTATTCTTCATAATTCGTAGAGTTCGTGTATACATTACAAAAAAAAAAGTATTTTTGCTTAATTTTTTGCCCTGAACTGAATCTCCTTGCTCCATCGCTGCAGTGACCTTAAAAAATACTTGCTGTGTAAGATTATTGAAACAAAAAAAAACTTATCAACAGCAATCGTTTTTTGTTTTTTGACCATAACCACAGTAATATTTGTATATATCTTCTTGCACATTATCATATGACATCAACTCGCACTTAAGAACAGATATTAACTATTTTTACAAGCTGATTTGGCAATTTAGAGTTGAATTATTGTGTCCATCACACCACCCAAATTTGTCAAATTCAAGGATAATATCAAAAGAAACAGAAGATGGAAATTGAATAATAACATAAATTCGAGGATCCTCATCTTGAATTATTTCTTTCATTATCAAGCACAACAGGTGTAACATATAACAGTAGACAAACCAGAAAAAACCCTGTACCAGAGAATATTTATTAACATCAACAACCAAATGTATTCATTTATTGATTTTTTTTTCTTTTTTTATATGTAAAAAATTAAAATGGAGACTTCAGAGAAGCAAAGTCAACAAATAAGAAATAATTATCTCTTTTTTTTCGAGCTCCGCAGCAGAGTAAAAATATTAATGAAATAATTTTTTATAGAAAATTGTATAGAACAAATTGTATAAGAATGAATTTCTTATTTTGTTATGCAGTTATATACATTTTCTTTTGAGAATAAAAAGTAAATATATTCTGCAAAAAAAATCAACAAAAAAGGCTGAGTCCTTTCATGTTTACAACTGCTATAAATGAGAAATGAAAATTCAATAGCTTATTTATTCAACAAATTAAAAGCTTCAAAATTAAAGCAGCATCTACAAAAAAATGTGAATCAACTCAATGACTTTTATGATTTCGGTTCATGGAATGAAAAAGCAGATTCAGCTTCCATTAGCGCAGAACGCAGAATTTTCCAAGTTGCTGACCTTTTTGGCCATAAGATTAAAAACCTCCGCAGCTTCGATTGGCTATAAATAATATATCTTCCTCTTTCCTTGAAAAGGAGTGATCCTACTAAAAGAATGAAGATTGCTTTTGGAAAAACTTTAGATAGATGCCATGAATGAAGTGCTCACTTTCTACCCCTGAATTAATTTCCCACTCTTCTCTTCCAACCTAAGCATTATCCCTTATCTGACCCTACTCCATAATTGAAATATAAGAAAAATTACAACAACTGAATATATCATCACTAATGCTCGATCAATCGGTCTTAAATTGAGACAAATTTTCTTGTTTTAATATAAATTATTTTATTAAATTGCTGGTAATTTAATGCATGGACCGTTTAATAAATTTGGCAGAGTAATTCAAACAAATTAAGTTAAATTAAGGCGCAAAAACTTTATCTCAATTTAAACCAACTCATATTTTTATTTATCACAATATAACCATCTCTTTCTTTCTCATCAACATTACATAATACAAATGTACCCACCAACAGAATCTCCCTCTCTACCAAAGATATGTGGCTTTAGGGGGCCACAACTCGCCACCAAACATGACGTCTTTTTAACATATTTTTCTGTCTTCATGCTCCAAAATGAACACCTCATCTCCACCCTCCACTCATCTATCAAACTTTCTTAGCTACCACCATTTCTGTCTTCTTCTTCTTCCTCAATCAAACACTTTCCCTTCTCTTCATTTTAGTTACCATACACTTATCAACAGCAACTTACCCTCTTCTTCTTCTACTACCTTCCCTCCATGACCAAACTAATAATAGAAGCTCTTGATGCAAGTAATCTAAAGCCTAAAGATGGGCATGGCTCTGCCAGTGCTTTTGTTGAAGTACTCTTTGATGAGCAGAGACAAAGGACTCAAACCAAGCCAAAGGACTTGAACCCATGTTGGAATGAGAAACTTGTTTTCAATGTAAACGACTTGAGAGATCTTCCGCAACAGACAATTGAGGTTGTTATTTATAATGATCGAGACAGCGGCCATGACAACAACTTCCTCGGCCGTGTTAGAATCTCCGGTGTCTCTGTCCCTCTATCGGAGTCCGAGGCCAGTGTTAATCGTTATCCTCTTGATAAACGGAGTCTCTTTTCCAATATCAAAGGTGATGTAGCACTCAAGATCTATGTGGCTCATCATGGTACCATTGATCCTGATTCTACTCCACCAAATATTGGTAATGTTTTCAAAACCGAACCGACCACGCCTCTCCAAGAGATCAATATCAACAAGCTAGAAGATGAAGATGTTCCGGTCGATCACCAAAAGAAGAAGAAGAAAAATAAGGAAAAAGAAGTGAGAACATTTCACTCCATAGGCACAGCAGCAAGTACTGGTACTGCTGCTGGTCCACCTCCTGTTTCTTCCGGGTCTGGGTTTGAGACTCATGTTGTGAAGGAAAAAGCACCTAATGTGGAGACCAGGACTGATTTCGCGAGAGCAGAACCCCCCAATGTAATGCATATGCAGATGGGTCCGAGGCCGAATCCAGAATTCTCGGTGCGGGAGACTTATCCACCTTTGGCTGCTCGTTTGAGATACAGAACAGGGGACAAAACTGTGAATACATATGACTTGGTGGAGCAGATGCATTATTTGTATGTGAATGTGGTTAAGGCAAGAGATCTTCCTGTAATGGATGTCTCTGGAAGTCTTGATCCGTATGTGGAAGTTAAGCTAGGTAACTACAAAGGCAGGACTAAACACTTGGAGAAGAATCAAAATCCGGTATGGCATCAAACTTTCGCCTTCTCGAAGGACAGGTTGCAGTCGAATTTGCTTGAAGTTATTGCCAAGGACAAGGATGTTGTTACTAAGGATGATTTTGTGGGCCGAGTTCATTTCGATCTTCAGGAAGTTCCGACCAGAGTGCCGCCGGATAGTCCATTGGCTCCGCAATGGTACAGATTGGAGGATAAGAAAGGGATCAAGATCAGTAGAGGGGAAGTTATGCTGGCTGTTTGGATGGGAACTCAGGCTGATGAATCGTTTCCTGAGGCTTGGCATAGTGATGCTCATGACATTAGTCACACGAACCTCGCAAACACGCGATCCAAGGTATATTTTTCCCCGAAATTGTACTACCTTCGAGTTAATGTGCTGGAAGCTCAAGATCTTGTCCCTTCGGACAAAGGGCGCATGCCGGATGCGTATGTGAGGGTTCAACTTGGGAATCAAGGGAGGGTAACAAGGCCTGCGCGAACCATTAATCCAATTTGGGGTGATGAGCTCATGTTTGTTGCGTCTGAGCCTTTTGAGGACTATATAATTGTGACAGTTGAGGACAGGGTCGGACCGGGCAAGGACGAGATCCTGGGAAGGGTAATTTTATCAGTTAGAGATGTGCCACAAAGATTGGAGAAACCAAAGCTTCCTGAGCCTCGCTGGTTGAATCTACACAAGCCTTCATTGGCAGCACAAGAGGAGAGTGAAAAGAAAAAAGAGAAGTTTTCAAGCAAGATCAGACTCGGCCTAGTTTTGGATGCAGGGTATCATGTGCTTGATGAGTCTGCACATTTTAGCAGTGATCTGCAACCATCATCAAAACACCTGCGGAAAGGAAGCATTGGAATCCTTGAACTCGGGATTCTAAGCGCGAGAAATTTGCAGCCAATGAAGGGAGGTGGTCGGACTGATGCTTACTGTGTGGCAAAGTACGGAAACAAATGGGTCAGAACCAGAACTCTACTTGATACACTCCATCCGCGTTGGAACGAGCAGTATACTTGGGAAGTATTTGATCCCTGCACTGTGATCACCATTGGCGTCTTCGACAATTGTCACGTCAATAACGGCAAGGACGACGCAAGAGATCAGAGAATCGGGAAGGTCAGGATTCGTCTTTCTACATTAGAAACCGACCGTGTATATTCACATTACTATCCTCTGTTGGTTCTTCAGTCGTCTGGACTAAAGAAGAATGGGGAGATTCAACTGGCATTGAGGTTCACATGCACAGCTTGGGTTAATATGATCGCTAAATACGGCAGGCCGTTGCTTCCCAAAATGCATTATGTCCAGCCGATTTCTGTCAGACACATCGACTGGCTTCGCCACCAAGCAATGCAGATTGTGGCAGCGAGGCTAGCAAGAGCAGAGCCACCACTTAGGCGCGAAGCAGTGGAGTATATGTTGGATGTAGATTACCATATGTGGAGTTTGAGAAGAAGTAAAGCCAATTTCTTCCGGATAATGTCAGTTCTTGGCGGGGTCACGGCTGTCTGCAGGTGGTTCAATGACATCTGCTACTGGAGAAACCCGGTAACAACCTGCCTCGTTCATGTGTTGTTCTTGATACTGGTTTGCTATCCAGAATTGATACTGCCCACAATTTTCCTCTATTTGTTTGTCATTGGGATTTGGAACTACCGGTTCCGGATGAGGCATCCACCTCACATGGATGTCAGGCTCTCACAAGCTGATAAAGTGCACCCAGATGAGCTCGACGAGGAATTTGACTCGTTTCCAACATCAAGACCAACTGATATAGTGAGAATGAGGTATGACAGGCTAAGAAGTGTTGCAGGAAGAGTTCAGACTGTAGTTGGAGATTTAGCAAGCCAAGCAGAAAGAGCTCAAGCAATATTAAGCTGGAGAGATCCGAGGGCTACTGCAATCTTCATCATCCTTTCATTGATCTGGGCAGTGTTCATTTACATTACCCCGTTCCAGGTGGTGGCAGTGTTGGTCGGACTCTACATGCTCCGGCACCCGCGGTTCCGGAGCAAGATGCCTTCAGTTCCTGTCAACTTCTTCAAAAGATTGCCATCTAAATCAGATATGCTGCTATGAGTTGGAATTTCTAGCTATCATTATTCATTTTTAGTAAATAATTTCTTCAAAAGCAGAAGCCAGAAAGTTACAAAAAAGGCAGAAGCTAGGAAAAAAATATGCAAAAATTGTATTCTCACTTCTGTTGAATATGCATATTCCAACCCCACCCATCTTTCTAGCTCTTTACCTTAGATTCTGTATTATGGATAAAAGCAAACGCATCTCCTGTTGCCATATCATTCACACAAAGCAAAATGTCTACAAATGATGAGCTCTTCATAAAATCTAGTTTGATAAACAAAATTTTGATTGGTATCAACATAATCAAAGTATCAATAAGTTGATAATCAAAGTATCAATAAGTTGGTAACTCATTGACGTTGGAATCAATTTCGACAATAAAAGATCAAAAAATCAATACAATCAAATCTTTTCAGAAAGTCGGAATAACCAATAGGTTATGTTATACATTCAAAAATTTCACAAATTAGGAAACAATCAACTATTTTCTTCAGTATAATTGCAATTGAGGAAAAAAGATTCATGACCATATGAAATCAAAATTTTCATCACATGCCAAGTTTGCATTACTCGAAAAGTTTGGATCTATAACAGATCGGAAGCCACAACATAAAGAATACAAATACCGTTTACTTGGATGAAATGGTCCCGTATCCAAGATGCACAAATAGAGCCGCTATTGTAACTAAGCTAATAAAAACTCCTAAGAGAGCTCTGTCCACAACACCCCACTGACCAAGGTTTCTGGCTAATTCTATCTTTTCCTTGTATCCTGAGGCAAGCCCGTCATCGATACTCTTCTGTGTTGGTCTTTTCCTCTTCCTTAATAACCATCCTACCACATTTCTCATATTCCGATGTTCCAACGACCTTTCATTTGATAAATTTGCTCTCTTTTGTACAATTCTGAACTCCACAGCCTTCTGGACTGCAAGTACCAGGATCGACTGTTGAACATCCACAATTGTCACGTGGCTCTGAGCAGGGATGACCACTGTCTTTGCTAATTTTCTTGATTGGATCTGTTCTATCATTAGTTTGGTTGAGAGTCTGAATCACTTCTCCAAAGACTGACCACCTTCCCACAGATGTTATCTTAACAATGGCTGACCTACCAAGCATGCTTTCTGGAGCAGCTACAAGAACTTGCACATACGATTTAGTATGACCAACCTGGAGAAATAAAAGAACAAGTCTTAAGTAAACAATAACAGGACTACCGAAATTGCAAAACTTCTTGCTAACACAAGTCAAAGTTAATACATCACCATTCCATTTATGGAAGTAAATTAAAAAGACATTTTCCTAAGCATTAACACTGGAGAAACTAAAATTTCGCGAGAAAATGAACTATTGAAAATCTACCTTTTGCATCAACTTTTTACAGGAAAACTATATAATTGTGTTCATTTTTGTTTTTTTGTTGGGATAGTTGTTGCCCTCATTCAATAATATTAACATATTTTATTTACATTTAACCCAAGGTGCAACAAACCAAGAAAATTCTCCTACAATATAAAGGCATAGTAATTCTTTTTCTTCTCATAGGTGCATAATCCGAAAAGAAACTTATGATAGCTGTAGAATAACATTACAAAACATGAACTAACCTTTTTCTTTTCTTTTGCACTTTTGGCAGATGTTTATGTTGTCTGAAATTTCAAGTGTCATTGATAAATTTCAAGTCTCAGTTTATAAAACCGATCTTATTCTTGATATTGTTTGTGAAATTTATAAAAATTTGGAATATAAAAAGAATGTATGCACTCTTTTGGACCTCAAATTACGACTAAGCAAAGCCAGTGGCGATGAATTGAAATAGGCCTCTGATAATTTCAAGCGTCATATATTTGTAAATAGAATTATCATTCTATAAAACTTGTATTATTCTTGGATCTTCTTCGTGAAATTAACAAAAATAAAAAATACAAAAAGAACTTATGTCTATTCCAAGCCTCAAATTACAGCCAAGCAAAGCCAGTAGCAATGAATGAAGAGCTCATTTTCAACATGTTATAACAGAAGATGGCACCAATGGGCAATAAGCAAAAATTGAATAGCAGCATCATAGTATTGAAACCACAAGACAGGTAAATTAAAAGGCCACTGAGATATCCAATTGGACAATAAGAGTCTTACCATGTGAATTCCATCAGTTGCTATTTCAGTTATCCATACTCTTTCCACTCTACCTTCCATTCCATCATAAGGAGTAAAAGCTTCAAAAACAGAAGTCAATTCACGACTCCGTTTCTTCACTGTGTTACTTGGGACCTTCTTCATCCTTGCAGCAGGTGTCCCTGTGTTCACAATATATTAAATGGGAAATGGTATAGCCAGTATCTAATTGCTCATTCATCAATTTATTAATTTCCATTCTAATCACAGCAAATAAAATGTCAAATTTATGAGTACAAAAGAAGGAGAAAAATAAATTACATAAAATCCTGCAAAGTAAACATAAAGCTTGAATAAAACCACATGTACTGAAAATTATGGGTATCAAAATAATTGTAACATTCAATTTGGCCTCTAGTGATATGTATTAGTATAAAGCCTAATTCCGTTTTAATATAGACACAATGCTCAATAGCTTTGATGGTAGGAAATAATTATCTGAGGAACATTATTGGTAACACTGGAAATTACTGAATGAGAAAAAACAAAAGCAAAAATTGACTAATAAATGGAACTATGAATGGATATGAATTAACATTACACCTGGTCGAGGATAGAATTGTGAAATATGAACTTGGGGAAACTTGTACTCCTTAATAAGGTTGACAGTTTCATCGAAATCTTCATCTGTCTCACCTGAGAAACCCAAGATACAAGTATCAAATCACATCCCCAACAAATATTCAACAAAAGCCTGGATATTTTTCATATAAAATGTCTTAAAACATATCAAGAGTTTTCAAAATAATTTTAGATGCTTCTAACTGGAAAAGAAAATATTCATAAAATCTACAGTCTGCTTCATTAGATAGCATACTGGCCCAATCTTACTTGGTTGTAAAATTCAGAATATTAGAAAAAATACTATCACAATCCACCCTCTGCTAATTACTAAATCTGCTAATCAATCAAAAAAGTTAAAATTGATTCAAGGAAACTTTAAAAATGTTAAGAATTTTCGGTTTGGCATAACATTCATTACCATATTTAAAACAAACAACCATAATAAGGGAGCTCCATAAGCAGTATGTTCAATGCTGTCAATTATAGGAAAAAAAAAACGTTATGGAAGGTTTATTTGACTATCAAATTATCATCCTATTAGGTATTAACAGGACTATTGAATTGGCCACCTAATAGGTAAACCATACAAGCAGTTGTATAGGAAGCGACCTCCAATTTGAAATTCCGTAAATATTTCTCTCATTGAACCTTCAGAAGCAACCACATTTATTGTGTTCTTTTATCTTTTCACATAAATGAAGGTCGAAGGAACTACAGTGGAAACAAAAATAACATATTCATATCAATTTTGTGACTTCTCCTTGCAAAAGAATCAACAGACCAGAATCATCTAAACTTGTACTTGACTCACTTCCCTATAATTAAAAAATCACATGAACGTGAAGCTATGTTTACAGAACTAATTCCCTTTTATCTTATAGTTTTATGTTTCTTGAAGCTATTCACAAAGTATCATAAATCCTTGACCAATATAGAATTTATTCTTTGGCTGCCATGTTTCTGTATTTCTGGAAAAATCATGCTTCACTGCATCGTATATTCCACTTCTTTTAATCAGTAAAAAAATAACACTAGCATGTGAATATGTTAGGACCCAATAAATAAAGAATTAGCTTAACTATCAATATTATTAGGATTATTCTACATTGGGATGAGGTGGCAAACTTAGTTACAGCTTCAGGGTTTGACAGTTCTACATATATGGAGATTGGTGTGAGACAAGGTAGGGAATCACTTGGGTCATTTTTGTGTTTCGGCCATATGGCTTGGGAGAGCGACAGCCTCTAGAATTGCTAATGGGGAGAGGGGTAGTCTCTCGAAAACTACCATTATTGACCCATTGTGGTCTCTTTGTTCTTATCTCCATTAGTCTACTGTAGTTGTTAGACTTTACTATCAACAGACTGCTCTTTTATTATCATGTCTTGTTGATTTTTAACTTGTTAGTACTGTTCCATTGAAATCTTGCTCTGGGTTCCTATCAGAATACGACTGAAGCAGTCATCAGCGATTCATGATTAAGGAATACCCCTGTTTCTATCCCTTACAGCAGCAATGATAAACCTTCTTAGCCAATTCTCAATACAAGCTAAGTTAAGGAGTACCAGAAACCATGAGAGAGACAATTATATGAAGTCAAAAAGAAATTGGATAGCGACCAATGCTGAATAGGAAAATGCCATTCAACTTCACAAAATGCAGTATAGAAGTGATTGCCAAAAGGCATGAATAATGTATTTTTGTAAAATTCAGCAATTTGCAAAATATAAAACAAAAACATAGTGTAAATTAATAAGAAGTTGAACTTCTAAAGGATAAAAAAAGGAAATTTATTTTCCAAAGGTCCCCAAGTAACGCACATGCAATGAGACTAAGACTACAGACCTGGAAATCCGCATATTATGTCAGTAGCAATCTGCATTCCTGAGACAAGCTCACTCAATGTATCCACTACAGTCCTGAACTGACTGACAGTGTATTCTCGATTCATTGCCTTCATAACAAGAACACTCAAATCAATACTGGTTATAGGCATATACATTGCCAAATTGTATACATTAACATAATCAGGCTGGCTGGAGGCACATGCAGTCAAGGCACTCAAGACACCCAAGAAAGAAAAGAACCAATTCTAAAAGTCCAGTTGTCAACTTACACTTAAAACAGTGTCATTTCCAGATTGTACTGGCACATGAAGAAAAGAATACACACAGGGGTGATGCATAACTTCAGCAATCTCTTTTAAGTGCTCAAGAATATAAGGTGGATTAGTCATCCCAATCCGGAGCATAGTGCTTGCATCAGAAGGAAGTTCAGCAACAATAGCATTCAACAGAGTTGGAAGATTAACCCCAATGTCACGACCTGCACGATCTCAGGAATTCAAATCATTGCATTTTTTCATGGATAACTTCAATTAATTTATCTTCCTGAAATTATTTTTAGTTTATTCCCATTAGCAATCATCTAAGCTTCTCTTCAGAAGCATTTGTACGTTCAAAAGACAATTCCACATGGAAAAAACACCAGAACTTATTATGCCTTCATTACTATCCATATATTATTTTGTAGGGAATACTTAAAAAAAATATACAAGTATACTAAGAAACCAATAAAGTACAACAGAGTTAATGATCTACCGTAGATGAATGTTTTAAAACAGGAAAAAAATAACTACACATTAGTGAATTAGAAAAGGCAAGCTCCGCATAAGTCAAATCATCTAAGTAATAAATTTGCAGATCTAAATTTGGTTTTAAAATTTCATTACGAGAAACCTAAAATAAGAAACTGTAAAAAGAATTCAACAGTAAAATAATGATAGATGGCAAACATTAAAACAGTAGCAGGAGAGATGTTTAGATCAGCAACGTAACAGCAGCTCTAGAAGTTGATAGTAACCGCTGGAGTCAACTCCAGTGCTAAGGGGTCATGAGTTCGTTTCTGGGTGGAACAAATAAAATGACTTGCCAAAAAACAAAAAGAAAAAGTTGAAGGTAATTTACCATATGCTCCTGTATCCTCACTACTCAACCATATTTCCTTAACTCCATCGGATATAACATTCCTTACACGCGCCACCTGCAGTTTTTGAACTTTTAAAACGAAAGAAAAAATAGCATAATACAATATAAGTTTGTATAAAATTTACCAGGCTATCAACAGTGTAGCTCCCCAAATGACCACGGGCATGCTTTGTCTTGCAGTAAGTGCAAGCCCCCAAACAACCAACATTGATTGGAAGAATCTCAATGAACTTATTCTTTCGCACCTTTAGGAAAAATCAACAACACTTTTTTAAAAAAAAGGGATAAATCAAAATTCTTTCCAGCAACATTTCTGAATTTAAATTCTTTCCAGCAACATTGCTTGATAAAGTTACAGCAAAAGAGCCCAACAGAATATGGTGAGATCATGATAATACCACAAGTAGACATAGATTTCTTACCTTTGGGAGATCAAGGGCAGGAAGTGTCTTCCGATTCATTAGCCGCACCTCATGACCTTTTAAAGTCTCTTCTACAACTTCAACTACACGATCTATTTGTTGAACTCCAACAATACTGATTCCCTCTAGCTCTTTTATATTACGACTTCCTTGAGGTACACAACCAGCAACAACTAGAGGCTTTTGCGCAGCTTTACCCTTTGCTATTAGTGTGTCCATGGCAGACTGACTTGGGGATTTTACAGTACACCTACGTAAGACGGTAGGGATCATCAATATGGCAGCACAATCAACATGACTATTAGTTCAAAGGCCATTGATTAAGCAAAATAAAATATTTTACGTGCAGCAACAACACCTCGAAGAGCCTTACGAGACTTCTATAGCGTTCTCTCCTTTCATTGAGAGCAGGAATGGAAATGAAATTCGTCAAACCCCAAAGAACCCTATGAGAATTTCAAAATTTTCTACCCTTTCATTGAGGAGGACAACGATGGAAATGAAATTCGTCAAACCTCAAAAGTCGTACTAGGCTTCCAAAACATTCTCTTTGTTCATTGAGGGCGGGGATGGAAATGAAATTTGTTGAAATAAACTATTAATCACTATAGATTGGACATATATTATCACTACAATACTTGTAGAATATCTAGCAGCTCCTGGTGTATAACTGAGTACAAAACAATGCTAATTTTTCCAGAGATTTGCATGTTAGATTTCATGGAGGCAAGTTTTATTTATTTTCTCTTAGAATTTCTAATGAAAAATGACTCTTCATGCAACTGTTTCTATTGGAGTTTGCTTACATTGGAGCAACCTACCCACCATTTAACTGATCAAATACACATGGTTAGAGTAAGCATGATTTTTTTTTCCTTTTCTATTACCAAAGTGTGGGCAACCAACTTGGGATTAATTTCAGGGATCAAGAATAAATGGTTTCTCCCTCCTAACAAATGCTTTTGCTGAAACTTGAACCCCATCCTTTTGACAGGTAAAGTCCTGAAGTTTGCGCCACTAAACCAACAGTTTGTCAGTGAGTGGCCATGAATTTACCGCTGGAAAGGGAGTAGAAAACCAGGTCAGCTGCATACTCCAATGACAACAGTGACACTAGCATTTCCTGAATTTTTTTTTCCCACCCTTCATTACGAAAGGCAACAAGTCAAATGAGGATAGAAGCCAATGCCAAACCTGTACCTGAATGTTTTGAAATCACTAACCCTCAAGGGCCAAGACTTTCAAGGATAAATTTATCCCTGTCCTCATTTGCAGTTAGAGACTCAAAACCTATCTGATTCTTCAAACAAGAAACAAACACCAACAGATTTCATTGAGCCAACAGAAAGATGCAAACAGGTGGTCCATCTAATCCCAAGATGCTAGAAGATCTAATTTTAAGCACAACATAAATCAAGTTACATATAACTTCTAAGAGCATCTACAGGGCACTCTTTAAAGTTCAAAATTCTTTATTTTTAAAGACCAACTCAAAAAATAAGGTTCCGAATGCACTCTTTATATTTTATATTTAGATTAGAGAGGTTTTAGTGCTCCATAGTTGGATAGCCAAATTCACACCCTATCTTTTATATTATTGATGAGGTTCAAGTTTCCATGACATTTCAACAACTCTTCTTGCTTATTATTTATTTTTTTATTATTTTTATTCTACTTCCAAAAGAAAAACATTTACTTTTAAAGAGCACCATTGGACACAATTTTTATTCTCACTCTTTATACTTAAAAATGCTCTTTATTTATACAAAAATCACACTAAAAAATAAAGAATATCATTGGAAATGCTCTAAGTAGAATGCCTCAAAGTTTATAACAACATGCAAGGTTGTGTAGCTTTGACCCTCCAGTTTGTGGCAGCAAACTATATCAGTTTCAAGCACAATTGCAACACTTTCTAGTAGGTACAGAGACAGATACAAAGTAAAACCTAAACAAAGAGATAGAGGCCCATTACATATAGTACCCAGTATCAGTGTGTTTATAATTCAGTATCAGGCTCCATGTAAATGCAACACTCAGTAACAAGCTTCAGCATGTACAAGTCACAATAGGAGGCTAAAATCAAGTAAATCCAATTCATTAGCAGTGTGATAGAGTTCATGGCACAATAGGAGGCTACTATGAACAAAATTTTATATTTTGCACCATGAAACACAGTTATTAGCACATGAAGCAGTTTTTTTTTTAACAATTATTCATTACTGAATAGAGGTTACAAAGTAATCCAAAGTCTCTGAGAGTGTACCATCACAAACAACCAATGGTGACAAAAAAAATCACATAAAGGCACTGCAGCACAAGGAAGATAATGTGCCAATAGATTCGCCAAACAAACATGCAGCACATAAAGTATTTAGCTTGTCAAGGGAAACTATTAACTACCTAATTCTTTGTCATTTTGGTATGGACTCATAGAGTTGGAATTCAGGAATGATTCCTGGGACAACTGTTATCTTGCAACAGTTTTCAATAATATTGTCATCAGTATTCGTTTTTCACTCTTTTGTTGCCACTGTTTTTACTAACGGAAAGTAAAATTTGTGGAAACTCTGGGAATGCTAAAGGCAAACAAAAGGCGATCTCATGAGTCCACTCCAACTAATCACAAGATATAGTAAAGGGAAACAGAACAAGCATGAGAAATAAAGGAAGTAGAAGAGAGAACTTTAGGATTTTCTCAGGGACTAAATGGTACCTGCTGATGCCTTTTGATTTCTTTTATGTGGATTAAAACTATTGGGATATCTTTGCGGCAAATAACTTTGATGTATCAATTTTAAAAATCCAACCATGCAAGTTATTTTCTTAGTCTTATCATATCCTTTCTCTAATAAAATCTAGTTAATTATTCCAAATCACTTTTATCATTCAAGAAATCCATAAAGCTTATGAATTCCACAAAAGATATATAATGGCTACAATTGAATTCAAATAAGCATGTTATTACATGCACATTACAGTGTTCAGGCATCACTAAATACAAATAATAGATGTAAGTGTTAAGAGTGACCCCATGGTAATTCTCTTCATAAAAATTAATGAAAAAAGTAACGGAACTCACGTATTAATCAGCCATAGATCTGCCTCCTCCGGATTGTCACTTAATGCATAACCAAAGGATAAAAGCTGACCAGCCATATATTCACTATCACTCTGCACAATCATCAATTACAAGAAGAACAGCTGCTAAGGTTAGTAAATCTTCCATGGTGAATGTTAATGATGCATGAATTATCAAATAGGGCAGAAATATGTCCTGGTGACAATAATTTGCTTAACATAATTCATTACCTATTCATTAAGTTTTACACATCTCACCTGAAAACAGCAAAGCTTTATGTTTATATGTGTAAATAGATTAGAGTCCAGCTGGAGCTGCTCAGATGATTTTTTTTTTATCATTCTGCTCCTTTTTGAGACGTTTAGTGGGACCTATTCTGGAAAGAGAATCCTCCTACTTAGTCCAGTATGTATTGACTTTATATTAGCTCTTCACTTTAGTCTTCCTTTCATATATATTTTTTTTTCTCAATAATTATTCCTAGTTAACAAGCAAGGTCTGCACCACCAATAACATTATTCGAGCCTATTTCCTTGTAGATATTGCTCTAGTGCGCAACAATTACTTTAACACTACTAATGCTCCAATCCGTAAAGCATAACTATGATGATCTTCACCTCAGTCATGTGCATCAATTTAAACAGCTTACTTCTTGTTCTGTAAAATCCTTCTAAACCGACTTACTTTTACGGATTCCAATTTTCTGAAAAATATAAGACAGAGGCAAATGTAAATTTACCTCATTTCAGAAAAAAATGTATCTTTCTTTGTCAATTGTCATTGGCTTCATCCGAGTTTTAAACACCCAATTCCATTCTCAGATACTCTGTAATACTATCAACAGATTTTCTTTCCAAAGCAAATCATATATCACAACGAAATATTTGAAGAATGAAACATGACATCTCACCCAGACTATGCTTAGTTCTCAGCCTTTAATCAAAGAAAAAGGACAATGAGCAGATTTTTGGCAGCGTCATATTATCTTTTGAAATTGTAACAACCAACTGGAAGTTAAAAACTAAGCCGACTCCATAAATACTGCCAACTTATTGTAAATTTATGCATATAACATGGCTTCTATTGACAAAATTTCATAAAGCTAATCAGCCAGTGCCATTCATTTCAAGTGCTGAAGTAATTCGCTATATTATAAACTTCCACTTTCATAAATCAAAACTTTGTTCTTCCCCTCTAGACTTTTGATTTCTAATAATTTCAATCAAACATCCTTCTCTCTTTACAAGAAAATATAAAAAAGAAAAAAGAAAAGGAGTATGCACACAGAATCAGTCCAAGTAGAGTGGCATTCACTGTGAACCATCAATTTTTTGTGCATCAACGCCAAATAGCAACCTCCATCACCATGTTAAGGCCAAATGAACAAAACTAAATTTCAGGGTTATCATCAACTAACCACTGCATATTGAAGTGAGTTAGATGCCAATTGGCTAACAACTCACCTGATTATGCGAGCACCCAAAAGTCTTGATGTAAATGGTCTGAAGTTAGACAATATTTAAAAATCAAGAATAAAAATTTGTTCTACATATGTAACAAATGTAGAGAGAGGGAGGGAGTGAGGGATACCTGAGTACCAGGGATTTTGGAGGGAAGCGGGGTTTGAGAGAGTTTGGTTCCATGTGCTGACTTGTTCTTGCGGGGTTTTACTCCAACTGCATTCAGGGGCAGACGAAATCCAGGAGGAGCACCGGCCGTACTGCCAACCAACAAATCTTCGATATCTTCCATTCCTCTTAGCAGAAGACCCACTAATTATTCCGTGGAGCTCTGAGGTCTGGGGACACCGACGGCGCAGTTAGAGCTTTGGTGTACAAGGCCCTTTCTAATAACCTCTCTCAAGTTTTCTTTGATTTTTTGAATTTCCAACCGATTTAGTTTTTTTAAGTAATTTACCCTTGCTCTAAAGAGCGTTACAGGTAGACACGGCCATTATTGAGCTAGATTGCCGATTCGAACTGGGCCAGCCGGGTTTAGAATTGAAACCGGTTGAATCAGAATTAGAACCAAAACTGGCCGAACCGTCTCTCGTGCAGTCAGTTTCAATATTTTAAAAAATTATGGAATTGTCAATTAATCGGTGATTTTTACCCCAAAATCCGCCTGGGGCCGCGGCCTATGTCATGACCATTGCTAACTGTCCAATTTTAGACCGTTGGCAATGGTCAAATGGGTCCAACGGTCCTTTCGACCGTTTGACCCCTTTTTATTTTTTTATTAATTCCTCAATATAAATACATCAATTCTTTCTCTCAAATTTCTCACATACCATTGGACCTCTTTTTATTTTTTATTAATTTTTAACTATAAATACATCAATTCTTCTACTCAAATTTCTCATATCAATTCTCTATCATTTTATTCTCTCTCAAAATTCTTTCATTCAATTTAATTTCAAAATTCTCTCACTTTGTTTACTATATTTATTCTTAGAAATACAAAAAAATAATTATTGTTGCTATATTTTTTATTATAATAATTTTTTATTATATTATTTTTATTAACATTGTTATATGTTTGCATTGTCGTACATTTTTTAAAATTAATTTTTTGTTGATCATTTTTTGAATTTAGTAAAAAAATGCAAGTGAAGATAGAACTTTTAACAATGTTGAGATGAATGCATATTTTCAAACTCAAGAGAGTGAAACTCAATCACCTTCCACATAAGAGAGACGTGTCAAAACATCGAATTCTGACATTTTCAAGGTTCATTTCAAGAAGACGCCAAAAGGAGATGGTAAGTTTAACGTTTCTTGTAATTATTGTAATTAGGTTTACGAATTCAATCATAGAGATGGACATGGCACTTTCACCGCCATTTGCAAACAAAACACGCACTCAAGGTTGGATTGGTGTGCGATCAAACTCAAATTACCGGGTTTGCTTCTTCTTCTAACTCTCCTCAATTATTTCATTATAATGAAGCTAATTGTAGATCTGAATTAGCAAAAATAGTAGCTATTGATCATTTGTCTTTTGGTTTTGGTGAAAAATTATGTTTCACTCGATTTTGTAAAAAAATTGTTAATCCTAATTTTGAATCAATTCCTAGAAATACTGTGAAAAGAAATTTGTTAAAATTGTATAGAAAATAAAAAATTGATTTGATAAAATATTTTCAAAACAAATACATTCATGTTTCTATATGTAATAATATTTAGAGTGACCATTAACAATCTCATTATTACATGGGTATAACTTGTCATTGGGTTGATGAAGATGATATTTTACAAAAAAAATTATTGTATATTGTTGTTTTGATGATAGTCATAGTGCTCAAAATATTTGTAAAATAATTCATAGTATTTTAAAAGAATATAGATTAGTTAATAGAATTTTTTCGATTTCCTTTGAAAATGCATCGGCTAATAATTCTTCTATTACTGGATTAAAAAACATTTGTCAGCCAAATTTTGGGGAAAGATTTTTTCATGTTAGATGTTCATGTCATATTTTAAATTTATGTGTTTAAGATGGTATTAGAGCACTTGACATTTTTTTGAACCAAATAAAAATGTTATTTCTTATATTTGGGTACACCCTCGAGTTACAAAAGCATAGTTAAATTTTTGGCCCAACAATGGTAAAATTCCAAAATATTTTTCAAAAGATGTTCCTACTCGTTGGAATTTGACTTTTAAATTACTTAATCAATCCTTTGAATATAAAGATTTATTGTGTTCTTTTGCATAATCTAATATTCCACAATACAATATTTTTTCACAAATGTGGAATGTTTGTAGTTCAATTTTGAATATTTTACAAGTTTTTAATGATGTTAGTCATATATTTAGTAGTATCTATAAACTAACTTTGCATCAATTTTTAATAGAAGTAATGAATGTAGCCGGTGTATTAATGGAAACAATGAAGGTAAAAGAAATTAGTTATGGCGTTTTAGAAATGAAAAACAAATAGTTGCAGTGTTATAAATTTATTCCTGAAATTTATCTTCTTACGATGGTATTTGATCCTAGATGTAAATTTGATGGTTTAATTCAATGTTTAGAAATATATTATGAATTGTTGGGATTAGGTGGTGATGAAGACATTGACGTTTCTTATCTAATTTCTAAGGCAAGACATTTGTGCAATGAATTGTGTGAAGCATATGTTATTCATAAGCTGCAAAATGGGTTTAAGCCCTAGAGACATCTGCAAGGGTAGCCCAAGTGCCATAAGGGGTGTTTGAGTTGTAACTCGCCATAAACTATCAGCGAGGAAGTTGTGATTGAAGTATGCTCAATTTAATAGGGAGGAGTGGCCAATTTTCTTGGACGAATTATTGTAGGATTGGTCCATGTCATCTGTCATGATGATCCAGTAAGGGAGAAAGAGTAGACTTTGAAGTTCAGTTAATGAGGAAGTCTTCATCAGTTTGTAATCGGAAAGAGTCATGTGTTGGTTTTATACGAGGAAGAGCAGTATATATGGAAGAGGCTATGATGCTTTTAAGATTGTATATTTTTTGTGCTTTTTATGGTTAATATTTAACAACAAAATTTTAATTAAATCCAATAGTATAAATGCAACTAACACATTAAAATAATCTATTTCTAACAAACACTAGATCCACATATTTTACTGTGTTGGCTGTATTTAAATTATTAGATTTAATTAAGTTTTTGTTGTTAAATCTCAACCATCAAAAGTATATCTATATACTAATATAAAATACTATACATTAGTTGTCAAATACATGAGCTATATTTATGACATGTGACATATACATTAGTTAAAAAATTGACACGTGACACTCTATGACTTAAAATATTATTATAATTATTTCATTTATCCATAAATTTTTAATGTGAACACATTTGTTATGGTATTTATTGAAATTAGAATTTATAAAATAGACTATTTGATATAAATTTATAAATTAAAATTTATAAACTGAAATTTTATTTTATTTTTATATTTTAATGATAAGTAGTCTCAATTCAAATAATTTATACGTTCAAAAAATTAATATTTATATATTTTAAGTACTATAAAATTTCAAAATAAAAAAGAAAAAATTATTGAAAAAATTATAAAAAAATTGAAATGGCCCAAATAATATCCATCAAATTGTTTGATCCATTAAAGAAATTCAAAAAAATAAATGGACAAATAAAAAATATCAAGTTAATCTAAAAATTCTACAAACTGAGAACCCAATTATAACCAATATCATTGACAAAAATAATCTACAATCAAGAAGATGAAGAAAATATGGAAAATATATGAATTATTGGATAAACAAGTAGAGAGAAATAGACATATATATGCGTATAAAGTTAATATAATAATATAAATCTATTGGCATTAGCAAAGCTTGCCATGTGTTATATAGTATATAATTAGACAACCGAATTGACACATGATAATATTTCAGAACTTTTTAATAAGTTAAATGTCGATTATAAAAAAATATTATAAATTATAATTTATATAAATAATATAAAAAATGTGTTCACATTAAAGATTACTGCAGTTAATTAGTTTATATGATAATAAATAAAATAACAACAACAAAAATTTTAGCTATAAAAAATAATTAAATTTTTTAAAACAAACTTCTATTATAATTACATATTTAGGTACAATATTTCCTTTTACGAGATACAAAGCCATAAAATTAGACTAAATAAACTCAAATTATTAAAAATAAATAAGAAGTTTGACTATAAATCCTGATGCGACATATAACTTGATTCAAATAGGTAAAAATGTGCAAAAAGTTCGAGTTAGATGGTCTTTTTTATAAAATAAATAAATTTCTATATTCTTATCGTTGTGAAG
>CAODLS010641934.1:0-10525 GCA_948243855.1 Flueggea neowawraea | reverse complement strand
AATATTACATTAAAATAAAAATAATTCATAAAATTTAAAAATTAAATTAAAATAAAAAATTACATTAAAATTAAAATATTACAAATAAAATATTAAATATTACATTAAATTAAAAATACTACAACCCATATTTTTCACAATTTTTTTACGAGCGTATTCATGCAAACGTTGTGCCGCGGGAGTCATGTTCGACGTATCTTTGTCGAGTATCGCTATATCTTCCTTAAACTGTTGATCTTTGAGATACTCCATTTTGTGAAAAAGGATTATTTTGTAAAAAATGATTGGACGCAAAATTTTGAAAATTACCAAAATTGGAAAGTGCGAGTTGATATGAAAATGGGGAAAATGAATCGGTTGGATTGAATTGATAGTTTGTGAAAGAGGGAAAATTTGATGGATTATTTTGAGAATATCGGTAGTTGACAAAATTTGATGGGTTATTTTGAGAAGAGGATTGAATATTTTCATTGTTGAAATCCATAATTTTGGGGGAAAAATTGGAGTGGGAGTAATTTGAGAGTATGAAGAAAAATTTTAAGAGTTGAGAGAGTTTAGAGGAGAGAAATGAGTGTTTGAAGTGTAGAAATGAGGGGAGAAAATGTGTTTAAGGGGTATTAATAGGAAAATGGGTAAAACTAGCCGTTAGAGACCAAAAAGATAATTTTTCGGCTCCCAACGGTACTCCAACGATAATATTACCGTTGGAGTAAATCTGACCGTTGGATCAAAATGATCCAACGGTCAGATTTTGATTTAAAAAAAGATTAATGTGTCTCGCGCTGACACATGTAGCTCGTCCTCCCGCAGGAAGACAAACTACATCACGAGAACACGGTAACGCGTCCCCGTGAACCGGGCTATGAATGATAGCCCCATTCGTAGCCCGGTTACAAGCAGCCTTATTACTGATTCGTACTAAAAATAAGGACTTACTACTTTGTCGGATTCTATTCTAGGAAAGATGATATATTGTGCAATTAAATCTACTTTGTTTGCTTTGTGGTTTGGAATTTGCAAGATGTCTGATGGCCCTGCGCTTGAATCTCTTGTTGACCGTACGTTAATCATCTATAATATGTTGTTATATTTCTTTTATTATTTTTGCACGTGTAAGCGTTCTTTGCCTTCGATACGAGAATCTAGTTTTTGAATTATCTAATGCAAATAGTAATTTAGGCATTTTTCCGTTCAAAATTCAAATGCAAGTTTTTTCAAATTTGGAGTAAAATGAGATTCAGCTGATAAAAACCTTAGTAAAGTATTTATAGAGTTTAACGATGGAATTCCATGAACATTTTATTCTCTGCGCACACAGTTTGGTTGTACACAAAATTGTTAGTTTTGTTTATGTTGGTTAGACCCTCTTTGTGATATAGATTTGAATACTTAGTGAGTGTGTTAAACCATCCGAAGAAAGTAGCATCATAATGGAATTTGCATTTCAATGTTTTAGCGACATGAACCTTTTTCTTAAGTTCCATTGGCATAATAATTCCTTTTGAATATTTGCCATCATTCTATAATCAATTTCGTTCTGTACAGAAACAATCTCAGTTATCACAAATGATGGCCCCAATATAGTGGTATGTTAAAATATTTTATCTATTAAATACTTTTGAAGTATTAAAATAAAATGCTTAGAGTTAATGTCATATGTTATATTTTCTATATTCAGTGCTAGCGGTCGAGTCCTTGACCAATATCGTAGTTTTCTTAAACTGGAGATAGTTCAAGCACTCATATGCACAAGATAATGGCTATATGAAGACGTTGGTAATGATATTATGATATCACATTTTTTTAATTTGTGCAATTTTATTATTCTATATACTTAACTTGATTTTATTGGTAAATATATTTATATATATTGTATTAACAGATGGTATTAATGCGGTTCCTTTGAATGAACATGGATATTCATAAAGACTCTGACGAATCAATTGCATGCTCTGTATCTGGAAGTACATCTATGGTAATTGTAATTAAAAATTCTTTTATGAAATATTTAATTTATTATTCTTATTATATATATATATATATATATATATATATATATATTGTATTATACAGGTGCAAGAAAAGAAGATATGAAGATTATTAAAAAAGGTTGTTTCATATTTTATGTTGAGAATTATAATTTTGTAATGGACGTTGTAATTTTAATTATTTTATATTTGATTTACCTTTATTTAGAATATTATTGTGTTTGTTAAAATTATTTTAGTGTTAACTGTGTATTTAGTTGTCTATTGTAAATATGTTAAACTTGTTAAATAGATTAAACGAGTTAAACATGTTAAACGAGTTAAATGACTTTTATCGTGTTAAACGGGTTAACCGAGTTGACCCGCGACACGTGACCGGTTAACAATAAACGAGTCGTGTCGTGTCAATTCATTAAAGTTTCATGTCGTGTCCGGGTCACCCCTAAACAGGTTCTTGTCGTAAATGGGTCAACCTGTTTAACCCATTTAAAATTCGAGTTATAAACAGGTTGACCTATTTAGATACATCACGACACGAATTGTTACCACGAAATGAGGTATTACTCCTTATTTTTATCCTCTAACTAATACCATTAACGCTTTTTACTATTGTTTGAGACTTGGGTTTGGTGTTTGCTATCTTAATAAGTCTATTTGTGATCATGTATGATTTGATATATGACACTAGACTATAAAAACATCCAAGTTTATATAATTAAGAATTTCAAGTAAGAAAGGGAAATATGTTCCGTATGTTTATTGGCCTGTCAATCATGTCACTTTGGGCGAAGCATTACTTGAGGATAGCGTGGACATGATTATAGATGTTCGATACACAATCGAACAATATTTCAATTGAGTGATTTGATAATGAGATGTTTAATTAAAGGAACCATCTAAGGAATTGCAAGGTTAGTGATAAATATGTCTCACATTTGTTAATTATGGGTAATAGCTGTTATGTTCTTTCTGACATGCAAATTAATAAGTTCTCAATTGTAGGAACACTGGTTAGATCGCATGATCTATATCTATTTGTCAAGTATAAATGTGATTTTAGAGAGAGATGTAAATTCTATCATGTGCGAGTAAGAGATATTGGAAATTAAATAGGCTCCCATGAATGATTGACTCAACTCCATTCTCCCTAACTTTGAATTTGCATTAAAAGGAGGGAAAAAAACAAGTTGAAAAGGCAGTTGCATGCGGTTAAACCTCAACTGCTTCAAGACATCTCCTGTTAAGGCCCTTAAAAACCAAGGTCGGCTTAAGGCCCTTTGTGGCCTAGACCTAAATTATTTTATTAATTTTTTGATGAAAAATATTTAAATTATTTAATTTAATGTATATATAATAAAAAATTATAATTTTTTTTTGTTTAAGAAAATTTAAATTTTTACCTTGAATAATGATTTTACTGAAAAATCATCGAATTGATTGAAAGATATATATGAAAAATGAAATTGCTTCTTTTCTTTTCTAAATTTTAGTATTACAAGTAATATTTTTAATTCGATGATTTTATTTTGATTATAACTATATATAATCAAAATGTAATGAACATGTGACCATCATCTAAACTTATAAAATAAAAAAATCTAATATAACAACAAAATACCCAAGTTTGAACAAAAAAAACTAATATAAGAAGATTATTTGTAGATTAACTAAATGAATCTTTTAAAGTAGTCAACAAATTTGTCAATTAATTATCTTGTTTAATTAATATTGAATTTTCATTAACTTTGAAAGAAAGCTATTGGAAAAAGCGATCCGCCCATGACGGGTGAACCTAACTCGGTCGGTCGAGGTGTGAAACAAGACCATGGACCGAGACCAATTGGAAAGCTCAATTGAGGAGAAGCAAACTCGATTAGTTAAGGTGTGAACCGAGGCCAATTGGTAAGCCCAATTGAGTTAGGAATGAAAATGGGCCCATAAGGCCCGTTAGGCCCACAAGCCCGTTTGAGGGCCTATATAAGGTGTTTTGCTCCTTCCTTTCCTTGACTTACCAACCACCTCCAAAACTGAGAGAGAGAGAGCTCTCCACCGGGAGAGAGCAAGGCTCGACCTCCTGACCCCGAGTCCTGCACAGATCACGTGTGGCATATAGACTGCGAAACAGCCGGGCATTTCCGTTGAGATTTCAATCGTGGTTTGCTCGCAAGACCAACATAAAACTGGTCATGCTCCATTGCTAGCTTCCGCTGGAATCGAGGTTAGTAAGTTGAACCTATTTATTATATTGTTTATTAGTTAACCAATATGTGATTCCTTCATTGGTATCAGAGCCAATATGAGTTTTTCGAATATGTTTAGAAAATATTGTTGGTTTCTGTCTAGAATGTCTACTGTGAATTTTTAGTATTCGACTTTTTGTCTTGAACGTTGTTTTTGGTTCGAGTCTATCCGGAGTCGAATTCTGAAAATTGGAATTTTGAAATTCTGACAAAACATTTGCGATCAACGACCTTAAAAATTTTACCTGCCAAAATTTCGACGCGGAATTCTATCGAAAAGGTTGTCAAATTGACGAAAACCCGATCGAAAAATACTGAGTGAGGATACCTAGATGAATTTGTTCATCTGATAAGAACGTCGATGTTGTGCGTTCTGATTCACCCATATGTGCAACTCAGATCTCAATACTTGGCGGAGAGAATTTGGTCAAAGCTGACCAAAACGTGGACCAATAGAAACACGACACGTGTTAGTCAAATGCCATATAAAATGAGTGTCGGTAGCCAATCAACTTAAAACACGTGGCAAATAGTGCCACGTAGCAACCACGTCATGGACACATGTTTGCTGACTGGTATGATACGTCATCACATATAACCAATGACGCATTGACACGTGGCATAGGGCCTCGTGGCGTCCACGTCATCGTAACACATGCGTACACGTCGGTCAGCCTTGTGCCAGTTAAAAAGTGACATGTGGCATCCTGATTTTGCTACACTCGGCTCCACGCGATGGCGACACGAGGCAAAATTTCCACTGCCGCGCGTGTACGCTCGTGAAAGCCTCCATATGGTGCGTGCGGGCGTGACATGTGTGTCAGCCACCATTTTTCTTAATTTTTTTGGCAGAAATACAATTTGGATTTTTCTAGAATTTTTCGTATATTTTTCACAATTTTTTCAGTTCTTGAACTATTTTTCCCAATTTATTGTTGTATAAATATTGCTCAAAATTGCGAGAAATTGCATTTTTCTACGAAGAATTATTTTGAAAATTAGTTTTTGAAATAATTAGTTTTAAAACGTGCAAATGTGGTTCTCATTTAGATAATTGAAATTAGATTTCAATTATTTGAAAAATACGTTAGCACGTATATACTCATTTTATTTATAATTTATTACAAATATACGAATGAGGTAAAACCATGTATTGAACATAGTGCAAATTAAGAAAGAATTTGCACGACTCCCAAACGATAGTATTTTGGGACAGTGGTGGTCATAAAGGAGATTTGTTTGTGCATTAAGTGTACAACGGTGATGAATGTTCACTTACTTCATAAAAGATTATGATACTCATCACCGGTATTGGTTAAACTATTGGTCTATATTAGAATTTCATGGAAACATGATTCTCTAAGTGTTGAGGAAAGACACTTAGAGATTCTAGTGACTTAAAAACGTTTTGAAATTTGTATGTCCAGGATCACCATGATCGCAAAGAGAGATCGTGAGAAGTGAGAGATTCACTTTAAGGTCGTATGATTTATAGAATTTTTGATAAGTTGGCACGACTACTTATGAATTCTATTTTAACACTTTGGAAAATGTCCATCGTATATCCAATTGGCAAGCATAAGTTTAATACTATATTTGTGTAGTATTATTCTTTGGAGATATTAGCATTATTTGTATGTTAATGTTGTCTAATGTTAATGTATGTATATTAACATTGAGATAGATTGTTTGGATTACATATTGGTTTAATAAATGATGATTATTCCATTTATTGTTTTGGCTTATTATTGTGTTAATTTGCTTTAATTTTATGTAATATTTTATATGTTGAATATATTGTCCAATTATTGAGTTTATCTAAATAATTTAGATGACCAACATGGATTCTCCTAAGTCAAATGGACATTAAAAATGAATCCAACAATCATTATTTACTGTCTATAAAATTAAATATGGCATGGTTAATTATTAAGACCGAGATGGTAAATGTACATCTAGTGTACATTTTGATTCAAAGCTTAATAAGAGGTTATGCTAGTTTAATTTTTGGTTGGATGGTAAATATATGTGTATTGCTATATGAATTGCTTATGTTCAACTATGTCTTACTGTTTGGCATGTTATTTGTGTGACTCATTGCTTGTAAAAGTCGATTGATGCCTAGCCATACGAGAAAGTATGTTGAGCTCAGGCCGTATTGATTGTAAATCCTAGATTAGGAAAATCTAACATGTACTCTAAGAACTAAGCTCGTGCCCCTTTGAACTTGGTTATGTCCAAATTCAAGGATGAGTAGAATATCACTCAAAACATTTTGGACTGAAATGTCTATAAGATGTGGAAGTTAGAAAATTACACAATAACCATCATCTTGTTAGTGCAAAAGATGATGTATTCACTTGGCTAATTTACAAGTATCAAGATGCAATATATTTGTAATTTGTATTTAAGAATAGTTGGCGTGACACTAATTAAGCTTATGGTCTTTGACCATTTACCCTGATACTTGTTATAAATGTTCTAATCATGCGAGTAGAGGCATAAGGCCTATATGATTAGAGAGGTAGTGATATTAATCATTGTTTGATCAAGGACAAGGTCCAAAATAGTTTTCTACTTCTTGCCTAGAAGCTAGGAGCAAATCAAGTTGCACCTAATCCACGTTTATCTCAAGCCTGAGATCGTGAGGAATTCAATAACATCTTATTCTATTGGATAAATTCCAATACAAAGGCAAGGAAAAAATTTTAAGAACCTTAAGTCCTTAAGAAGTGGAGACTAGACAGAATTATGAGGAAAACCTTGAACATGGACAATGCTAACATTTTGTAAGTGAAATGTTAAATACCAGAGGCACATATATGTAAGATAATGCACCTTTGAGGGTATGTTTCTCAAACTCATGCAAGTGAAAAGAGTTACCTTATTCGATGTTCTCTATTGAATTTTGTCATTAGTAGACGATTAATTCAACTTTTAGGATCCTCAAAATGAAGTTTTAATATAACTCCATTAGACACCAACTAGTTTCAAGAAGGAACAAGCTGTGTATGCAAGGAACAACTTAAAAGTGGGAGTTTAAGGTATTGGTGTGTGCAAGTTAATCTTGTACAAAAGCCGAACCTTTTCTTGCAAAAGATTATGTCATGATCATATTGAAGTTTGCCTTCAATTTGTGTTCTAACAATTATGGTATTTGTTAGATGTTGCTTGAGTGGAATACTACTTTGGCATTAAAAATGGTTTCTTAGTTAAGGTATAGAACCTAACTATTGCATGACCTAGTTTTCATTTCTTGCTACTTCACGTGGTCATAAGGGATTATGTGAAGCTAATGCACGCAACTCAACCACTTTGACAAAATTGACTACGTTGATTAGCTCAAGTGGGAGTACTAGGCAATTGTGTAAGTTCAAGTTGTCTAATTGTGAGCATTGTAAAGAGGGAATACTAGAAAAGAAATCATTTCAAAAGGCACTTTGAGCTAAATTCCCATTGCTAATAATCCATTTTTTGATGTTTGACGTCAAAAGAATAAGAGGGAAAAGCTAATGCCTACTACTTCATCACATTCGTATGTATGATTTTGGAAGATGCAGTCATATCCATTTGATTCTTCATAAGTAATAATTGTCAAGTTTGTTTGTGCTTCTTGATTGTTCTTACTTCTTGAAAATGAATATGAGAAACGGATAAAACTTTGTAGATCGACTAAGGTCGAGAAATCTAAAAGATGAGTCCAAAGCTTTATGTGATGAAAGAGAAATGATCATTAATTATTTATTTCTAGACCTCTCAGTTCGTCACATTGATCTAAAGTACGTGAGATTGAGTTTCAAGTATGCGAGATGCTCCGGATTGAAAACAGAAGCTACTGGATGTGTCAGACATAGAAGTCACGTACGTCAGATGTTATTCACGTACGTGAACTGGGGAGTTATGATCAACATACGTGTATGTACTTATCACGTACGTGTGATGAACATCAAGTCAGGTAACGTACGTAAGATTTGTGTCACGTACGTGAGAAGACTCTGACAATGTATCAAATGCCCCTCATTTAATACCACAACGGCTATAATACACCCCACAACGGTCTGAAATCAAGAGAGAAGTATAAATACATGTTTGGGAGGCCAGAAACAAAAAAAAAACATCTGGGCATTGAATTCTTACAATTACCAAGCATCAAAGAATTGAATTTCTCATTTATTGATACAAGTGTATTTGTTCTTCAATTTTATTCTTCATTTGCTTGTATCACTAGCTTATAATCTATTGGTGAGTGTTTGTGAACACATTTAAAAGAGTGATTCTGAGTGGGATCATGAGTAGATCCTTAGTTTGGTTTTTATTCTTGAACCGAAATCAAGAACATTGTAAGAGTTCTCACTTAGCTAGAAAGTGAAGCTGTAATCTTTGAGAAGATTGATAGTGAAAATCCTAAGTGGTGATACTTAGGTAGTGGATGTAGGCATCGAGTTGGCCGAACCCCTATAAGTTCTTGGTGTTCTTTCTTTTATCGAACTTATTTTAGAAGAAAATTCAAAGATTCTATTACCACATTATTCAACCCCCTTCTAGTGTGATTATTGACTCTACAATTGGTATCAGAGCTTTGCGCTCTTATTTGAAGCGGCTTAACATCCGAAGAGTCAAAGATCTGAGATGGCTTTGAATATGGGAACTCATGTCGAAAGTTATGCGGTAAATCATCCTCCATTCTTTGATGACACCAACTTCAACTATTGGAAGAAAAAGATGATGGTTTTTCTTCAATTCTATGATATAGAAACTTGGAAGGTCATTGTGCTAGGTCCTAAAATTCCAAAGTATGAAGATGGTTCACTCAAGGAATATAAAGATTTTGGTAAGGAAGATTGGAAGAAACTTCATACAAACTCCAAGGTAACTCAACTCTTATATTGTGCATTGAATCCGGAAGAGCACAATAGAATTTCATCTTGTGAAAATACCAAAGAGATTTGGGAAATGTTGGAGGTGACTCACATAGGAACCACTCAAGTCAAGGAAACGAAGATCAATATGATGTTGCATGACTATGAGTTGTTCTCAATGAAGGAAGAGGAAAGCATCACTAGTATGCTTGATATATTCTTCAAAATCACAAATGGGCTTGCTTCTCTTGGAAGACCAATTTCGTGTAGTGACAAGGTAAAGAAGATTCTAAGGTCATTACCGAAGGAATGGGATGCAACGGTTACGACAATTATGGAGTCGAAAGACTTGAATAAAATGGAGTTTAGTGCCTTGATTGGTTTTCTCATAAATTATGAGATTGTGTTGAAAAGTAGAAACTCCAAGGCTAAACCGAAAGAGAAGAACTTAGCCTTCAAAGCTAAAGAAGTTACAAGTGATGAAGAGGAGGATGAAGAAGATGAAAAAGATGAAGATGTAGCTCTTTATGCCAAAAACATAAGGAGATACAAAAACTTATTGCTAACAAGGAAGAGGGATCTCAAAAAGGGACAAAAGATGATTATAAGAAGAATTCATTCTACAACAAGAACAAGAATGATGATATTTGCTACAAATGTGGAAAACCGGGCCATTATACTAAAGATTGTAGAGTTCCTTCATCTAAATCACATTATGAGAGCAACAAGAAGAAGGAAGTCCTTGTTGCCACTTAGAGTGATAAGGAAGATGATAATGAGAGCAAGGAGGAAGTCAACCTTGCACTAATGGCTCAAAGCACCTACTCAAGTGATGAGGAGGACAATGAGGTAAACAACTCTTCTCATAATGAATTTGTTAATGCATTTGAATCATTGAATAAAGATTTTGAAGAGATATTCAAACTAAACAAGGTATTGAAAAAGAGAAATAAATCTTTAGAAATTGAAAATGAAGCATTGTTAGAAGAGCTAAATGGTGCTTCTAGTGATCATACTTCTTGCTTGCTTGAACAACAAAAATTGAAAGATGAGATTGATAAAATTCAAAAAGAAGTATCATATGTTGTAAACAAATTCTCTTGTGTCAATGAAAATTTTGAAAAATTACTCTCCTTAGAAAGATTTTCATTGTCTAAACATGGTTTAGGTTGTGATCCTTTTAAAAGAGAATTATCTTTGCTAAACAAATTTTCAAATCAAAACAAAAATGATTCTTTAAAACTCGGATTGCCTACTTGCACTAGATTTTTGAAAGTTGGGCATAGTGCATACTCTTGTACGAGTTTGAGAGGGACAATCAAGGTAAAGAAAATATGGATTCATAAATGAACCATTCTTCCTAACTTGATCCATGTAACTAACTCAAAAGGACCCAAAGTAGCTTGTGTACCATTAAAATCAAACAACATTATTTTTG
>CAODLS010641925.1:0-12897 GCA_948243855.1 Flueggea neowawraea | reverse complement strand
AAAAAATTAATGTGGCAAATGGTTTTTTTGTGTTATTAAATTTTTAAAATTAGTATGTTCATGTGTCGTATCAGATTTTTGTTATATTTGATTAACACACTTAGAATCGAGGACCGAAGCAATTAATTTTTAAACTTGTGGACCGAAAGAGAGAATTTATCAAATCTCATGGATCACCAGAGATTTTGTCTAAGTTTATTTTTTTAATTGGAAGGTTTAAAAAAATTATTTTAAGTTTTTTTTAAATTATAAGTTTTTAAGAAAATTTATTAAAAGTTTATTTATAATTATTTTTTATTTTTTTAAAAATTATATGAAGTTTTTTAGCTATTTTTAAGTTCCAAAATAGCTTAAAAATATTTTTAAAAGTCTTATTTAATGTTGGTTGTAAGTTTATTTTAGATTTATTTTAAATTTTTTAAGAATTTTAAAAAGTTAATAATTTATTTTAGGTTTATTTTTTCTGTTTAAGGATTTTAAAATATTTATTTAAAATTTATAGTTTATTTTAGATTTATTTTAAGTTTAATTATTTTGTTTAAGAATTTTAAAAGTTCATTTAAATTTAATGGTTTATTTTAGATTTATTTGAAGTTTAGTGTTTTTTGTTAAGGATTTTTCAAGATTTATTTAAAGTTTATGGTTTATTTTAGGTTTATTTTTTCTTTTTAAGATTTTTAAAAAGATTATTTAAAGTTAATGGTTTATTTTAGGCTTATTTTTTTGTTTAAGGATTTTGAAAGGTTTGTTTAAAATTTATGGTATATTTTAGATTTATTTTATGTTTTTTTTTTTGTTTAAGAATTTTAAAACGTTTATTTGAGTCTAATGGTTTATTTGTTTAAGGATTTTTAAATATTTATTTGAAATTTATGGTTTATTTTAAGTTTATTTTTAGTTTTTTAAAAGTTTTCAAAATTTTTAGAAGGTTTATTTAAAGATTTTTTAATTTTTTTAAAGATTTATTTAACATTTTTTAAAATTTTTAATTTTTAAAAAGTATTATTTGACTTTAATTTTTAGTTTTTAAAGTTTTTTAAAATATTTTTATGTTTTTAAAATATAAATCAATTTTTAGTTTAGTTCTAATTTTTTTATTTAGTTTTCAACTATTATTTTTTTCTTAGATATTGAAAAAATAATAAAAAGGACAAGTTGACTAAGAAAGTTAATAGGATAATTTAAAATTAAAAATAAATCAAATAATTAATAAAATTAAAAAGTTGGAAAGAAAAATAAGATGAAAATAAAGTAAAAAATAATTTTGATGTGAAAGTGAAAAATAATTTAGTTTAAATGAAGAAGTCAAGAAAGGATAGATGAAGAGAAAGAAAGAATAAATTAAATGCTTAAAAACAAGAGAAAACAGTTTTCCCGTACGGTAAAGTTATTTTAAAGTTGCTTTTCCGCACAGAAAATAAAAGGTTAGCCGTGGCGAAAAAAAGAGAAATAAAAGCTGAAAAATCTGTAATTGAATTTTTAAACTGATATACTTTTGTAAGTTCCCCATAAAGTAATGGAACAATGAAAGTTAAGAGAAATATGTCTGAGTAGATCGAGTAAGATATAAAATCAGATGTCCTTATTAGACAATATGCAACTTCATTTATTAATCTCTTAACATAAGAAATGTTAATAGAAATAACCATTAATAAAGAAATCAAAAATAAAAAATCTTATCAACGTAGACAAGAAAGCAAAGAACCAATCATCTCTTTAAAATAGAAGAAGCTAATTTTGTATGTTGATGTTGTTGCTCAGAAACCGCATCATGTTCCTTTATTTCAAATGGTTATTTAAGAATTCTTTGAAATTAATGGTTTTTTTACCTTATTTGATTATAATTTCTTAATTAGTGTGAAGATATGACCATAACAATTTTTTGCATGAAAGAGAGCAGTTTTGTATATTATTTCTTTTCAATTGACTATTTGATTTCTTAAGAATGAAATTTTCAATACCATTAGATTATTATAATTTACCGATATATAATTCACATATTAATGGATTTGTAATCAAATAATTTTGAAGGAAAACGATGCATATAGAGACAATTTGGTGTTGGAATTTAGCATCAAATAGATTACAACTTACATGGCTAATGTTTGGTACGTAGTTACATAGAAAGAAAAAAGGGATGAACTTAAATATATTATTTGTCGGGTGAATAAGCACAGATTCAATGAATAGTGATTATAAATTCGATGACCATCGTGTATCATGTGTAGCAAAAAGAACCAACTATTTAATTGGTCATATAATTGATTCATAACGTATCCTAATTATGAAGATTTGTTCTCCAACTCAACACAAACTCTGACGTTCTTGCTGCAGATTCTTGCTCTACTTATTCCCACCTAGACATAGATCGAGTCTCTTTTTAAAATTTGTATCATTTTTTTCTATTCAACTATGGGTGTAAGATTTAACCGCTGAACCGTAAAAACCGACCAATTCGCTTCGCATCGCACTGCAATTTGCGATTTTCTGTAGATTCAGATTGGTTGTGGATCATAATTTTATAAATTCGTTAATTTGCGGTTCGACTGCGGTTAATAATGTATGAAAACTGCTCAAACCAAATCGCAACCGCGTAACCGCATATTGTATATTTTGGACTTTTTTTAAATTATGTGCAATTTTATAAATTTCTTTATAGCTGAAAAATATATATTTTGGATGTTAACAATAGGTATACATTAGTATTAGTTAGATGCTAACTGACAGATAGTGAAAACACTGCATAATTGTACTTATTTTCGAAGAGCAGTTCGTAAAGGTTAATGTATTTTGAAACAATCTTTTTTTTTTTTTTTTTTGAGACAGCTTTAATGTTTTAGAGACATTGTAATTCTAATGAAACAATATTAAAGTTATTTTTCAATATTGTTATTTATTTTATTTTGTTTAGTTGTTTAATTTTTTTATATATTTAATAAAACACAAATAACCAAATCGCACCACAACTGCTAGTTTAGATTTAGTAGATTTAATCGCACTAATGGTTTGACTGCGGTTACAATTTTTTCAAATCGTAATTTGCGGCACAGTTTAATTTGAAGACTTAAAATCAACCAAATTGCACCGCTTACACCCCTATATTCAACAATCCACCATTTTGAGATATCATGTTTATATTATTGGATATGCAAATATAAACGATAACTGTATATGTTGTGTCTGAATAATAACCCAATTACTTAAGAATTTAGATAAAAAATATAATGTCAAATTCACTCATATATTCTTTGACTAGGTCTACGTTCTCAGGAAAACTTTTTGATCTGTATATATATTGCAATTTCTCCACTACGTTTTATTGACAAGTCCAAAATCTAACATCAACTGAAAATCACTTTTAGTGGAAGACGTGTATACATTTTTTTTGTTGATAAGTAGACATGTATAAATTAATCGGGTGTGTTAGGTTACGCGTCAGACAAGACTAGCATATTTTACTATTTGACAAAGATGATAGCAACCCTTGGGGGAATAAAACACAATCACTTTATACTTGACTAGCATATGTGGTGTATCAAGTTTATGAACTTCAACTTTGAATTTGTTATTGTTGATAAATAAAAAAAAAATGAACTGACCTTTAAATGCGGACCCCAATATATTGTTGTAAAAAATATTCACATTATGAGGCTCACTAATAATTGGTCCTTCTTTCCAGGTAGTTTTTGCATCTCTATGATCGCATTAGAGATAAATTGTTGGGGTCCCTTAGGGCACATTTGATTAAATTGGTATGATACAGACATAAATTCTTGGGGCAAGGAAGGGGACCGTCATTCTAACGTATATATTAAAAAAATAGCACTAGTATTTCAGGTAAACTAAAGTAAATTGTAATGATTTTTTTCTTCTAAAATTAAGTTTAATAACTGATTTTGCCTCTCAATCCGATCAAAAGAAATTGCAATAAATCATATTGTCTTTTAACTTTTTGACCGTGCAATCTAGTGCATCACCAATTGGAAGAATTGAGATTTCCGTAGGCTGGCGGCTTGTTTGAGGTATTCAACCCCACAATCACATCACCACAAAATGATTACAAATAAATTGTTTTTGTTTCAAGTACATCTTGTCTATGCTGCTTTTGTGAAAAGACGTGATGGGTTAACCACAAATCCCAGCTATGAAAAGAGAAGAGCAGACAGATAAGACTTGATCAATAAGAAAAAGAAGATTAATTAAGCTTTGCACACCCAAAGATTATGCATATCCATCTCTATAAAGATTTCTCCAAAAGAAAGATTAAGGATCTTATCTCATCCATTTTGTAATATATGCCCCATCTATCTTTGTCTTGTAGGTCCCTACTTTTGACCTAATTACTTATATTACACTAAACTAAACCAAATTTTGATTATAATATTAGTTGGTACTTATCATGTTGAGTAAGAGACATTTAGGTGAAAAATTTGATAACCAATAACTAGTTAAAAGATGGACAAGCATAATAAATTTTGTGAACATAGATATATTGTTAAAGATGTAAATAAATCCAGGTATTCGATATTTAATTCCTTAAGAACTCATTCATGTTTGAGCCTAATTAGTAAATGAACTATAATTGAACTTAATTTTAATGCTCAATGTGTAAATGAGACGAGTTTGAGTAATGAAAAACTCAACTTATTATACTCTCGAACAAGCTGGACAATAAGTTAAACATACAACTTGATAATAATTTAAATTTGACTTCAATATATATGTGCTCATTATCTAAAAACATTAAATTATTATTAAACTCATGAGATTAATTTCAACACAATAAAATTTAGTTCAAGTCAATAAGTAAATAAATTACATATCAAATAAATTTTGAATCGATTATGAACGAGTCAATATCTCATCACTAATCATTAACACTAGAATCAATTTTAATATTAAGATAATATTGTATACATAACTCCAACGAGAATAAATAAAATAACTTATCAAAAAAGTTTGGTCGATAACTATGCTAGTTTAAAACAAACACACATTTGTCTTGAAAAAATGAGCGTATACTTTTCTACTTCCTTGTATGCCATACAATTTATATTCTTTGAGTGTATTTCTCTCTCTCCAATGTTCCTGCAAAGAAGTTAAAAATAAAGGGGCGATGATAGAGGAAGATATGACAGAAGAATCTGTGATAATGTCATGGTCATTATCTTGCAATCAGTAAATGACTGAGTATTGATTATTGTGTAGATACCTAACAACCTAACACATTGCAGACATACAGCTATGAAACATTATATTCTGATGCCAACCACATAAATAATGTTACGATCTTAATTCTCTTTAATATCTTCTCTCTGATTTTTATAGGAACTTTTTGGAAGTGCTATGTAAGATTAGACTAAGTTGATGTTTTGATACCTTATTATGTGGTAACTATGTCATCTTAAATTTGATATTTGCTTCTTTTCAGATCACATTGACATTACTAATTTAGGTTTCTATAAATCTTTGCTAGTATTTTTAATTATCTCAACTAAGTATTCCTCGCTCTATTCTTTATCAGAATTTTATTAAATTGAGGCTAACCTGATAAAAACAATTTATCGAAAGAGGATTGTACATATTTATAAATAATAAGGCGAGACATTTATTCTTGATCAATGTAAGTTTGATAATTGGCAATAAAGAAAAATGTAAGTTCGATACACTTTTTTGGCCAAAAAGAAGGTTAGATATCGGCAAAGAGCAACTCAAAGCAACACTAGACATTTGACGATCAGTGTTGAGCACCACCGAAACCATCAAATTAATAAGGAAGGCTTTAATATTTTAAAACTGAACCTAATGTCTCCCAAAAACGCATATTGTAGATGAAGAACCGCGATATATACTTATTAATATTCGAACTCAACTCTTTCTAATACTTTTATTAATCAAACCATCGACCCTAACTTTGTAAGCTGCTAGTCCATAAGTGTAGCAAGTTAAAACAAGAAAAATGAAAGACGGAAAGATGTTGCATCCGACATAAATATATGTCGTGAAAGAATTTATGGTATGCAGACAATGCATATCTACATAGAAAAATGGATGAAATGTTCATGTAGACTCTCTCACCTTCATTTTCTGCAACTTTTTTTCATCAACTTATAATAAGACATACAATAATATTCAAAATTCTCCTCTCTCCTCCTCCTCCCATGAGCTCAATCCAAGAACCAGAGGTCTTCAGAGAGCCTTGACCACAGCTGGAGCAAGGCCACGGCTCCAATTTCTGCAACTCCATATGCTTTTGTCCCCAAAAACAATCGATGTAATTTTTCTTCTATATTCAAGGATAGAATATTAAATTTAAAATAGTATGTGTATATAGAAGTTTTTTAACCTGTATTTCGGTTCCTCCTTCAAGGCTTCAATCATTGGCCTATTAAGTTGATTAGGGATAAGCAAAACTATCTATAAAATAATAGCTCATTAACTAGAAAATTCCAAAGAATATGTTTTGTATAAAAAAAATGTTCAGTCTAATAGTTTAAAATACCTTGTAAAAACAATAGTAAAAAATAAGGACTATTTTAATTTAGCATTTTCATCCATTATATTACTATTTATGCATACTTTAATTTAAAAAAAATGTTTTTTTCTATTTTTTAGTATATAATTTACTAATTTATTAATTTACAATTAACTTCTAAAGTCTACGTACCAAAGAAAACACCATCATAGTTAAGATGTTTCTGATGTTTTGTTTTTGAATTTTCCTACCACGATTATATCTCTTGTTGGCCAATGGTGTAGTTTTATCTTAGTGGATAACATATAATAAATTTTAAAATAGTAAAAAGTAAAAAGAATAGTGTAACTCATTTAAAAATACTAAATTAATGTTATTCTTCCAATAAAAATATTGAGGTGACACTTTCTTACAATGATGATATTTAGTTTTGATAAATTAAATAGGAGATACAGAAAGTAGATTATAGATTGTGTAGTAGATAATAGATGTAAACTATAGATTGGTAGATTGTAAAGAAAAAAATAAAAAAACAATAGGGGTTGTTTAGTTAAAAATATTTCGTTGTTTTTTAAAAAATTAGAAAATTGAAATAAAAAAATTGGTTAAAAAAATATTTTTATTAGCAAACTTTTTTTAAATGTTTTTGATTTTTAAAAAATAAAAATAAAATAAAAAATAGAAAATAAAAAATTATTTTTTCAACTAAACATATTTTAACATATAACAAAATTTTAAAGTAGTAAAAAATATAAAAAATAGCATAACTCATTTAAAAAAAGTTAAATTAATATTATTCTTCCCATAAAAATTGAGGTACGAAAATATCTGATTTTGATAATTGAGTGAAAAATAGTAAAAATATATTATAAATCGACTAATAAACATTAAAAGTAGATTAATAAATTATATTAAAAAAATAAAAAAATTGATATATTTTTTTAAAATTATAATATATTAAATATGAAAAATGTTAAGGTAATATGTTGCAAAACAAAGTCGCCGAGAATATATTTACCAAATTTTGATTGTGCAGAAATGATAGTCAAAAGTATTAATTAACATGCGGTGATCGATGCAAAGTGGTGATGCAGCCAAAACATTAGACCCCAATGGCACAAACAAAAGCAAATAGAGTAGCTAGGAATATGCATTGGCTTCGCAATTGCATTTACACGGACCATTCTCATTTTTCTTATGCTCCATCCCTAACTACCTACACATCTTAGATGGACATCAATTGATGGGACTGACTCGGATGTTTTATTCTTGATTTTGACGCAAAAAAAGCTAGGTTTTCTTTTACGGTCCCGCAAAGAGACATGAACTCAACACTTCACTCTTGGATGCCGCTTCAAATCCTAGACCTAGGGATGATAATTTGGATGTGTTCTGTCTAAACGAATTTATTAAGACCTAAATATTAAATGAGTTGACTCGGTTATAATTCGAATTAGTTTAACGTCAATCTGAATATGACTCGTTTAATAAACGGATTACACTATACGATCTGTTTATTGTTAACATGTCACGTGTTACAGATTAATCCGTTTAATTTATTTATCACGATAAGACTCGTTTAATCTATTTAACACATTTAACTTATTTAACACGTATAATCTATTTAATATATTTAACACATTTAATCTATTTATAATATACAAACAAATGCATAATTAATACTAAAATAATTTCAGCTAAAATAATAAATATTTATTTATAATATCCACCAACACAATAATATTCTTAATAAAGGTAAATTAAATACAAAACAACTAAAATTACAATGTCCAATAAAATGTTATAATTTTCAACGTAAAACATGAAACTATTTTTTTAATAAATTTAACTCTACATAAAAATAATTATCATTTTTAATAATATTTATATAATATTTTCTATATATATATATATATAATAAGAATAATAAATTAAATATTTCATAAAAAAATTAAGTAAACAAGTTTGCGGGTTGTAAACGGGTTGAGTAAACCGTTTAACTCGATTAAGTAAACAGATTAAACAGGCTACAAACGGGTTGAACCCGTTAAACCCATTTTTTTCGGTGTCATAAAAGGGTTGACTCGTTTATGGTCAACTCAAACCCGTTTAACTTCGTGCCGAGTCGTGTCATGTAATTAGGTTGTCGAAAATTGCCAACCCTACCTAGACCTCAGGGGTCTAAGTTGGGATACAACACCACTAGTACAAGCCATTTGCGACTAGAGGTGGGCATTTTAGCCCGGCCCTAAAAAATAAGGGCTTGGGCTGGGTTTTATAGCCTGTAAGGCAGGGTCGGGCTCAAAAAATAAGCCCGCATCAATTTTCGGGTTGGGCCAGGACTTGCCAAAAATTGGCCCGACCCGGGTTGTTTTGTTCAGCCTTTAAGGCTCCAACCCTACCTACCATTCAGACATCACTCCACAGTCACCACTCAGTCACTTCTCTCTTACATCACAGTATCGCACTCAACTCCTCCTCAACTCCTCTCTCACAGTCACAGACCTCTTCTGTCGCACTCCCTCTCTTAATCGACACTCGATAGTTCGACACTCCCTACCCAATACCCAGCTACCCTAACTCTCGACCTCTCGTCCAGTCGACAGTTGTCCTCGTCCCACCTACTGGCTACTGCTCCCTCTGTCTCTCAATCACTCTCTGCGTCTCTGGTCTCTTTGCCCCATCTCTCTCTCTCTCGATAGTCAACAATTCCGCCTCTCACCGTCGCCCATCTCTGCCACAAATTACGACATCGCCATCTCCGCCACCATAACAGATAGCATCTCTGCCAACAATGGTAGAGTTTTTTTGAAATTGAATTAATTAGAGTTTTTCTTTTGATTGTCCGTGAGGACCGTGAATTATTGTGAATTAATTACAGTTTTTTGTCTGGTGGTTGGTGGGTCTTTTAATTGTGGGTTTTCAGAGCAAAGGTTGGTCCTTTGATATTTTTTAGGTTGTCCGTGAAGGCGTGAATGGACTTGATGTATGTTAATATTGCACATATTGCTTAATTTTTTTGTTTAGCCGCACCTGCATGGTTCCATGTGAAATATCTATTTTTTGAGTCAAATTTTCAGTACTGTTTATATAAATAATTTATGTTGTTTATTGTGATTTGTGACTAACTGTTGTCTTTTGTGTTGATTTAGTATGGAATCTATGGATAGCCAAAGTATTAAGTCACCAACACATGTCGATGCAAATGATGAGCCGCAATCGAAGCGGATTAAATCATATGTGTGGGATACTTTCGAGAAATTACCCTCTTTGGCAAGAGAGGATCCAAAAGCTCAATGTAAGTTTTACAAAAACATTTACACTTGCAAGAGTAGTGGTGTCACTTCTCATTTACATAGGCATATTAGTAAGTGTTCTAAACGAGCTTTTCGTGATATAAAGCAATACACATTTCGAAGTGAAATTGGTTCAAGTGGTGCATCTTTGTCAAATTATAGAATTAATTTGGATGCAATTTGAAGTGAAAGTGGACCAATGATTGTGAGGGATGAGCAACAATTTACAATGGTCGAGTGTAAGGGATTTAGGCATGTTATAGCTGCTGCTTGTCATGAATTTAAGATGATGAGTAAGAGAACAATAAAAAGGGATATTATGTTCCCTTATGAAAAATAGAAAAAAGAAATGGTTGAATATTTGTATACTGTTCTTGGTAGAATTTGTTTAACATCTGATACATGGAAATCTATAACTGAGTATCATTACATTTGCATCACAACACATTTTGTGGATGCTAATTAGTTGCTGCAAAAGAGAGTTGTTCATTTAAATTAATTCCACCTTCTTATGATAGTGTATCAATTGAAGATGAGATTAACTCTGCTGTTTTTGAATGGAAAATTCAAAAAAAAATTGTTCAGTATTACTTTGGATAATGTGAGCACTAATAATTTCTCTTCAACTTCCTTTGCTTCTCCTCGCTTTTAGAATGATTCGTGAGGTAAGAAACATCCATTAACCACTCCATTTCCTTATTTTGCTTTGCATTTAGGCATTCTAGGGTTTCGGCCAAACTTTGAGTTTGGTTTGGATCTTTCCTTTTCTGTTGAAATAAGAGTTAATGGGTGTTAGATTATGCTTGTTTAAGGTCAGGAGCATGAGGTTTTAGCTTCGGTTTGGAGGGTTTTGGTATTTGAATGAAATGGGTTTCTTTGGAGTTAGGGTTTTGGAATTTGATGGATTTCTTGTTCAATCTGGTGTTGTTTATGATGTATCTCAATGGATAAGAGTTAGAACTACTCAGATCTGAATTTGGTTTGGAGATTTGATGATTTGTTTACATGGGTGACAGGAATCCGAATTTCAAAGTAGAAATTTTAGAAGATTCTGAGTTTATTTGTGGAATCAGATGGTGGATTCATGTTTAAGGGATCGATTAGAGTCAGTGTTCATGTTCGGTATCATTGGGTACCAAGCGGATCATAATTTTGGGTATTTTTAAATATTTTCTGTTGCGTATAGATTTGCAATTTTGTAGAATTGGGTCTACATTTGGATTTGCACGTCATGCATCGATAATGTCACAGTATCGCATTTTGATATTTGCTTGTTATGATCGTTCAGTTTCTTGTTCCTGCCAGCGAGACCAGCCACCGACTATTGGGGCTTGACTGGTGATATTACTTGGATTTTCAGGTGAGTGAATAACAGTTTCAGACACGTAGGTTGTGTCTCAAAACTTCTATTACTGGTTTTTGTTGTGCTGGGCATATTTATGAAAATGGACTAATGTAAAGATTGATTAAGTAATAAACTGATTATGTGTTTTAATAATCAGTAATGATTTTGAAATTGATATATATGTATTATATATCTTCTTTCTTATTTCGATTTGTATTGCATGTCTTTGGTTTTGTACTATATGATAGTATGATTTGGTTTTCGATATGGGGACACTTGTGCTACGAGGTACGTAGCCTTTGGTATATCAATGATTGATATAGCTCGGCTACCAAGTTTGTTGGTAGCCATGTTGCCTCGATCAGACACATGATTTGATATTGATAGAGGCGGGTCCTCATCATGATTTTGGCTGGTCCACACATCTCTTGATTTATGATTGAGTCCATATCACGCTTGCTTAGTCCCATATCGCTTGTATATGTTTTGAATTTGAAACTCTGATTTGAAATCTGAGATGATTTTTATTACGCCTACGTGCATGCTAGTTGCTTTGTTTGCAAACAACTTTGAAATGATTTGTCAAAAGGCTATTACCTATATAGCGTGTATATTTAAATACCTATGTATATTGCATGTGGTATTTGCGAACTATTTTCAAAACAGTTTTTATGAGGCACATATGAAGCGTTATGGAGTGTTGTTCCTCACTGGGTTTGACCCCCCTGATTGTATTTCTGTCTGTGGTTGATTCTATCTTTCAGGTACACAGATTTTGGCTTCGACAACTGTTCCGCATCTTGGACGCCTGTGAGGAGTCTTTTGGTTAATGACACTTATTGATCAGGCTCTCTTGTTTTTGTTAGAACTCCGCACCAGGATGCTGAAGGGTTACTAGGTTTCTTTTATACTCTGATGTATTTCATTGATTTCACTCACAAATGTTATTTTGATATATTTATTTATATATCTATATACATCATTTTTCTATTAAACAATTTCATGTATTATATGTTGAATACAACGTTTAATAAATTGTTTTGATGATTAAATGATTTGGGTATTAGTTCTACACTTTAAGGCTTATGCGAGATGGGATGGATTTTCATAGACGGTTCGCCCCGTACACCAGTCATGATTCCAGAAACGGGTCGTGACAATATCCCTTTGCATACGTCGTGCCATTTACTTCGAATTGGATGTCCGGTGGTGTACTAGATAATATGTCATTGAACAGAGGTGATTGGTTAAGCACATTTATATCATTGTTAGACTCAGCCACTCCAAAGAAGGCATGCCAAATCCATAAGTCGGCTGAAGCTACGACCTCTAACATAATTATAGGAACCCCTTTGTTACCACGAGTGAATTGACATTTCCACGCAACTAGACAATTTCTCCAATGCCAATGCATGCAATCTATGCTATTGTAATATCCCGTATTTTTTTCCTATTGAATTTTCTAGTAGAAATATTTTTCCTCTTTGTTAAATGAATTTTTGTTAATTTTGTAATCAATGATAATTATTTTATTGGTTTTATAAAAATTAATATGGTAAAATTTTTGTTGATTTTATTGATTAGAATTATTATTTTCAATTTTTTTAGTAAGGGAATATTTTGTTAATTTTTATTAATTATTCCAGAAATTTTTTATTTAATTTCAAAATTTATTTTTGAAATTAAAATGGTTAATTTTGAGTTTTAAATGTTAATTGAGTATTTAATAAAGTTTAGAAATGATTTGGTAATGTTTTGATTAAGTGAAAAATGGTTTAAAA
>CAODLS010641828.1:0-42934 GCA_948243855.1 Flueggea neowawraea | reverse complement strand
TCTGAATCAATTTGTACATTTCAATTTGGTGCTGAAATGAATTAATTATGGTTAAAATACTATGTGATGCCAAATCTGTTCTGAAGTAGAAACCGATCAGCAATTGTTCTAACTTTAAAAATTCACTAAAAAATCTATAAGTTGAATTAGCATGCCTAATGTATACTTAAAGAAATATTACGATGTCTACTTTAAGTTAGAATTAGTATTAAGTTATTTGGGATTCGGTAACTCCAGATGTGTTAAATAGAACATCGACTGTTCAGTTGAAGCAAGACTAAGAAAAGTACTATAGGGATATATTTTGGTATTTTTGCTACAATAGGGACCAAAAGCATGATTTTCATGATTCTGAATATTTAAAGGGCTGAAAATGATATTTTGTATGATTGGGGTTTCATTTGAAATTCTGAATAGTTGACTTGGATTAGTTAGCTCGGCGTCCAAGTGAGTGTGATGGTAGCTTTAGACACATAGACGGTGTCTTTTAAACTCTATACGTTTTTTATGTGTCTGACCTCTGTATGTAATTCAGAATTATTGAAGGATAGGAGAATTCTAAAATTTGAACTATGTGAAATTTTTGCTATTGAAATTTGTTTTGGAAATCATTTTGTTTTTTAAAATAAATGTTCTGTTCTAAAATAAGTTTTTCGTCTGGATTTAAGAATGTTTATAAAATAAATATATTTTTGTACTAAGTATTTGATTTCTGATATTTATTATGTTTTTTGGTATTAAATTTTCCGTCTGAATATGAGTATATTTTTGGATAAGAACTATGTTCAGTATTTAAAAATATTCAATATATATATATGTAAAAGAATTATCTAATTTGCATGCATGCTTGGTTTGAAATATTATTAATTTACTTAATTTGACTCGGGACACCTATACTACAGGGATAAGCGTAGCCTTTAGTATAGCATTGTGAAGACCCAGTTACCAGAGTAAGATGGTAACCATGTGTCTAGCTAACACATGTGAGTTATTTTCTAATGGCAGTAGTCCACACATGATTTTGATTCTGATTCTGGTCCATTATCTAATTATGTTATGTATATATAAATATTTTTTTGATACAAATGATAATGTCTGATTGTATGATGTATGTTTTGTATGTAAACGTTTTGAAATTTATGTTTTTTAAAAAATATATATTATATATTTTAGAGTCTTAGTAACTCCATTTGTTTAATTTTTTTCTGTAAGTTTTTAATTTTATTCTCAGTAGTTACTTTTAAAAATAAAATAATAAATATTTTATATGTCTTATTTATTTAATCTGTGTGATTGTCTGTTATCTGTCTTGTTTGCAAAGGATTTCGAGAGTAGTTTCTGAATTACTCTATGTAGATATACGAGTATATACTAATAGTATACAATATATACGTGCATATGGTATTTTCTGAAAATGTTTTCAAAACAGTTTACGTAAGGCCTGGAGCCGCTCTGGAGTGTTATCTCTCACTGGGTTCTTACCCCCTTCCTTTTTCTTATTTATTTCATTTTATTTTTCAGGTGATTCCTTTTCGTCTTCAGAATTTTTTTGGCATCCAGTTACTCTGTGAGGCACCCTTATCAACAGTGAGTGTCCTATTGTTTGGACTCTAGATTAAATGTTTTGTTAGATACTCCACACCGAGTTATCTGTGGGTTATGAATCTGTATTTCCTATTTCTTTGTCTTTAATTTTACTTATAATTATTTATTTTGTATTATTATATTAATGATTATATTTTAATATTAAATAATATTACTTTTTGTTTAAAATTTTCTATTTGTTAAAATTTTTTAATATGGTTAATAAGCCGGCTAATAATAAAAATTTGGGTAGATGTTATATTCTCCGAGACTTGTGCGAGATGAGCTGGGTTTCCTTAAAAGGTTCGCCTCGTATGCCAGTCATGGTTCGTTTTTAGGTCGTGGCAGTTCACATGACCAATAATGTGAAACGAATCAAATATACATCGGCTCAACCTATCATCTCCACATGTATCATTGGTGGGTGTCAATCCATTAAGAATAATTAAAATGCTCAAAGAAAAATACAAATATGTGTAAAGCGGTGAATATGGTCGATTCACAGAGACCAGTGAATAATTATTTACTCATTAAAAGAGAAAAAATAAAATAAACTACCAAGACTAATTACGAAACCGAAAATGCAAATGAATTAAAATTAATGGTTACTGTGGTTGAAATTGAAAGAAAGTGTGACGCGACAGCAGTGAATATGAGAAAAATGAATCAACAACTAAAATAAATAAAATGACAATGCAACAATGGAAAATGAGCTGAGAATATGAATCAAAGGAATGCAAGAATTGCGATAGTGAAAATGATGAGAATGCAACAAGAATAATTATGAGAAACTCAATAATAATAAATGCCTAGCTAAGGTATATCTTCGTTCAATCCGTTTAGTCGATCACAAACATGAAACATAAACGTTAAGCACTCGAATAGATAGAGTTATAGCCACCGGTAATGCACGACCAATCTTTTCTTACTTAATCGATAGCCCCAGGACGCCCTGCAAACTATTTTCCTAACCAATTAGACAACCCCCAAGATATCTTGACAGGATTTAATCTATGGCAGTGTTAAGAACGAAAAAGACCTATATCCCAGCCAGTAAAATCGGAAACGACGTAATTCATTTAAACTAGATTACTCAGTCTCACAACATTGAATAATGTCCAACCACATATATTCAAGTTATTTGCTACTAATATTAAGATTAATGAGAACCGGTCAATCAATGCTAAATAGATGTATATTAGTCAGTCAATTAATCAATGTACATTTATTAATCAATCAACAAAGATAATAATATAAGAACAAAAGTACAGAAACTGAATATATATTCAAAAAAAGCTTAACAACCAATAAAACAAAAGTCTCATGACATAATTAGATTGAACTTCAAAAAATACATCGACTAGATGTGAGTTTAGTTACACGTAGTCATGGAAGAAAGCACAAAAGTTGAGTAAAAATATGCTACCCAACTAGTCACTGTTCAGAAAAGAGTGAAGAAGAGAAGCAGTGGCCAATAATAAAGTATTTATATGGGACTCTTCTCTAACCTAATCCTACTTAATAGAATTACCAAAATAACCATAATAGAAATAACAAGTGTATTGCTCCAACCGAAAATAATGCTAAAAACCTTCTAATTTCGTCCAGCATGCTCCAATCCTGAGACCCATAATGTCCAGAATCGCGGCCTAAAGCAATAGCTACAGCCCAATCTTGCAGCACATTCGACATGATCATGTTGAATTCCTTTCAGAACCGAAATGCACTCAAAACAATAATGTTTCATCACATTTCCACCACAATTCACCTAAACGACAAAAAGAAGCAAAACCAACATAAAACACAATGCAAACAACAATTTATCATGCAAAACAAATACAAAATACCATAATTAACATGCATAAAATGCAACCTATCAATCATCATTAGATCATTAGTGTCAATGCTAAGGAATACTAAGTCTCTCCATTCTGATAGCAGTATAAAATATTGTCTCCCAATTTCTATCCATTTACTATTCTCACATTTAATAGATTCACGTCTCCCATTCTCTTAACTCAATCGAATCAAACCCTTTAAGTTATCCCACACGCTGATAATCGAATCTAGTCCACACCCATAACCTCAACCACATTTTATTACCAAATTCAAGCTTTTAGTCGAACTTAACCCAATTCCTTAAGTCTCACTCACAATCTATTTATTCATTATCATTTACATGGTCATCATTCAATTATAGTTAACCCAAATTCAAGCTTTTAGTCGAACTTAACCAAAACATTTAACCTCAACAGAATGCCAACGACTGAAATATTTACCCCTTACAATTCTCACCAAATCAATTGACTACTTTATTGTTAATAAATACAATTGTAGTTGAATAAACCCACCAAATGGTTTTTACCAGCAAATCAAAAATATCATGTCATCCTTAGGCCTAGGCTATTTCCTAGTATATCTGTTATTTATCTCCATTATTCATATATCGAATATCACCTTCTATTTAACATGTCTCAAATATCGGCATCCATTTACCATATATATCAACTATCAACCCCATTTAACATATATCAAGTATCTCTAAAATTAGCAAACCAAGATCTCTTTCTCTCAACTTCATTCCTTCACAAAATAGAAAGCTTCCCAGGTACAACTATCGAAATGAATCCAAACAAATATTATCAAACAATTGCTATCAAGCTATACTATGAAAACTAGCAACCTATACTTTCATAGATCATTCTTACATCTCTAATTAACGTAACAATCGAATATATATCTTAAACCAAAAGTGATGTATATCGAGACTCCAAACAAATATTATCATTGGTCCTATTAAGCATTGATATTAATTATTACCTCATGCGCCCTTAACCCTATATTCAAGGATATCTCTTATGAATTTTTTGCTCATAGACATTACTCATGTAAGATCTCGATTATTATTCCTCAAATCAGGTTATACCTCATCCTCCATACTTACTTCACAAGTTATGCCTTAAGGGTATCCCGTTCATATTTACATATAGATAGATAGCATTTCCATCAACTATTATTTCAACTCTAGGTAATCCGCCAATCTAGCTCATCTCTGGACCTTGTCATTTTTCTCACATTCTCAAATCTTACATTGTTATATTACACCGAAAGAATCATACCTTTCATTTATTGAGCCTTAGGTACAAATGAAAGAGCAATCAAGACGAAAAATTGTCTTTCTCCAAAAGAACTCAAAGTAGATACACGATTTCAACAGTTTTCAGAAGGAATAAATAAATAAGGATTTTATGACAAACAAATGTCATGTCCTGGAGCAAACTAGCAAAATAGTCTGAAATCGTGGAACAAAAGTCTGAGTGATACTAATGTACGTCAATGCTAAATAATATACGTAAACTAGTCAATGATAGGTAATGCACACAACAAATCAATAATGTACGTGAACTAAAGATTCGATGATTAACGCATGTAAGCCTATCAATATTGAACTTAGAGCATTCCAGTAGGGCCAACCAACCTTAGGTGCTCATGAATATTCTTACTATGCCAAACATTCCCACTCATCACTACTAATCGATGCACAAATCTTGAAATCTCCAAACCCATATCTTACTGAAATTTAACCTCGATGTCTCACATAAATTTAACTTACTCTGCACACATCACAAGCTAACATAGGGTATAATATCATCTATACCATATGATAACCTCAAAGTCACGTTTTACATGATGTGCTCTCTCATGATTACAAATCATCAAATTCTAAATTTCCATATCAAACTGAATCAATTACATATCCCTTTACTAATCAACAAAATCAATTAGTCCTTCAATTTTGTAGTCACCAAATTTCCTTTCTCAATTCTTATCATAACCCACACTATCTTAAGTCCTTCACATTCAAGTCTCCGAAGCTCAATTTAACCAAATTTGTTATCGTCATATGTAATGAAATTTGACATCCTATAATAAGAATATTTTCGTCTTCCAGAATAGTTGTTATCACTGAGACCACTTTATCCTCAAGTCTGATCATAGTCACCAAATTATCAATGATTTCATCTGATGTCCAAAGCTCAAAATCCAATCATATCAAACCCATAAGTCAATCCTTGTACTTAACACCAAATTTAGATCATATCCATAATTATAATCGTTTCTATTCCACTCAAGTCAAACTATTAATTGTATCCAACTTAATTCCTCAAGTCTCTTTCATAATTCATTTATGGTTTTCATATTTATACGATTCATTAAATAATCCTTATCATAGATATTTAACCTCAACAAGTCATTAACCACTGGAATGATTCTATTGACAATTGTCACCAACGATCTCATACCTTACTATTAAAAATTTCCACAATGATCAAATGGAATTACCAAATGAATTTATCACCAAATAAATAAGTACATACAATTCTTATCCTTAGGCTACTTTACTAATATATTAATATATCCACTGTAATCCTCCATTTATCATATGCCAAATATCCTTAAAGTCAAAGGAACACCAAAATCTTTCCTAGTCAAGCTCTTCATTAAGCTGATCGACTTCTAAACACTGACCGTTAAATTTCTTCCTATATCCACCAATGAAATTTTGTATTAAGGTCCATTGCCCTCACATCTTAGCACTCCAAACATCATTATTACTCAAGATATCATCAATACTCTAAACATTCTTACCTTAATTAACACTAAATAATATGCAGATCATGAAGTCTAAAACCCATGCATTATCGAATTTAACTCCAATGCACTATTCCAATCTAACTCATAAATTTGTCGCCAAACAACCCCATAATGTATGAATGTGTGCAACCCAAAATCTTGTCATCCAAAAATACTATTGTTATTAAATAATTTTCTCGAACTTATTGTACTCATGTTATCATCAAATTCTCTGACCATATTGTTACGTCATTTAATTGGATACCAGAAAACCTCAATTCAAAGTCGTTGATCAATCCTAAGTTATCAATTATATCAAACACTATGTCCCTATTCCTCAAACACTCATAATTATTATCATCCATTACACTGATAAAATGATCTTAATCCATTCTAAATACCTTAGTCATCAATTCCCTATATACTTCTAGAGCGGAGTTAACCAATGCTACATGATACCCAAATGACCATTTTCAATCAGAAATATAATCTCACAAATATCTATCTCTAAATTCTCAACTGACAATAGCTTTGTATCCACAGAGCCCTAGAGAATCATTCACTCTCAGAAAAACACTCAACAAGTTCTTGCACACAGTACCAGACAAATACTCAGAAGGATAGGAAAATAAGACAAAATCAATCATAAATACCTAAGATCCACAATCGATCCAGACTTACGAACCCTATGGCTTTGATACCACCTCTATCATGACCCTTTTTTAGACCATGACCGGCATACGAGACAGATCAAATAGGAGGCTCGGTCCATCTCATACAAACCTCAGATAATCAAATGTTCTACCCAATTTCTTATTATTAACCAGATTATTAAACATTTTAAAACAATTTATTAAACATATTAATCTAAATATTAATAAATCATATAATTCTTAAATAAATCGAACATATCATAATATATCAAATAAATATTAAAAATAATTAGTTAGTTAAAACTGAGTGTTGCTAAATACATGAATGAATCTCACTACTTGGTGTGGAGTAACTAACACATATATAAACTGGGTTCAACCAAAAGGGCACTTGCTACTGAACTGGATGACTCAATTAGCGCCAATGATCTAATAAAGCAAATGTCGATTAACCTAACAAAATGTTAAAGGAGATGTGGTGAGTAAACTCAGTGAGGGATAACACTCTAGATCGGCTTCGGGCCGGGCCTCACATAAATCGTTTTAAAAATGTTTTTGAAAATTACCACATGCAATAGTTATAGTACGTACATGTACACGATATATACAATATTAGTTCTGAAATTTATTTTGAAAACGCCCGCACCCTCAGCGGACAACATGCATCCACGTCATACGAATATCTGATTTGGACAACTGAATATTTGATTGGGACGCAATTGAACTGATTTAGACTATGCCACTTGATATTGGGTGTATGGCATGGCCACATAGTGTTTTCACCAACCCTGGTAACTAACTCTTTACTGATCAATGGTATACCATAGGTTACGCCTCTCCGTAGCTCTGTGTGTGTATATATATACAGAGAGAGAGAGAGAGAGAGAGAGAGACTTATGCTAAACTTTTCTTAGCTTATATTGATAATTTATTTCTTTATACACAAAATCAGATTTCTATAATTCCTAATCCTTATTTAGTCTGGTTTACATATTTAGTTGAATCACATAAAAACATATATGTTCAGAAAGACACAGTTTATATGTCTGAAGCGGCTACCACACTCAAATTGCTCTAAAACAGAATTAATTACAAAAGGGTCAGACGTGGTAACTGTGACAATACTGAATATATAATATGTAAATGCAAATGCAGAACCCAAACTCCAAACATTGTCTGAAAACCTATTTCAATCGAATGTTCAACTCTATCTCCCAAAAATCAAACCTCAATATAAAATTACAGTTTAGTTCTTATATTTTCTCCAAATTACCCGTTGTCCCCAAGACAATAGAAAATTACAATTTAGTCCTCAATATTTTCAAAAATTACCAATCAGTCTTTTAAATAGTTAGAATTTACAAAGTAGACCCAAACTTGCAAAATATCAAACTTAATCCTTGCGAAAGAAAATTCTATCAAAAAACGCCACAAACATATTCCGACCAAAACCCAATGGTCCAAACCATCCACATTACCTCAAATCAATCTCCTAAACACAAACATACAATTAGTTTCAATAAAACAACTCAAAATCATCCAAACTCTTCACATATTTGGCCAAACTAAATCTGTGTTTATATAACATTAATCCATCACAATATAACTTTAGTTAACAACCACATTTCAATGAAGTAACAAGTTTTCGTCTTTGAAATCGCTAGTTAATGGTGAAAGTAACCAAAACCCACAAAGAAAGCAACCAATAGTAGATTTCGTGTTACACTTTTTCTACCAGTTAACAGGTCATGCCTACGTGGATCCACAATTGCGCCTTCACGGCTCTTGCTGATTTGACATTAGTGACGTGGCCTTCGTCCGCACGAGTCTTCGTTGAACGTGACTCACGTGCGTGGAATTGTTGACTCTTATTCCTCTCTCTTTTTTTTTTTTGATAATTCTACTTTTTATTCATCTTTCTCTCTCTTTTATTTTTTTTCAAAATCGAGATTCCATCATGGCATCATAATTTTCACTTCATTTAATGTTAGAAAAATGACTTTGTTTTTACTTTTTATTAAAATAAATATTGGATATTTTATGTTTTTTAAATTTAATAAATAATATATTTATTAACTGTAACCGAACCATAAATTTTCAATCGGATATTAATTCAAAAAATTCGTCCTAGAAAATATATCTATACTTGCACGTATAGAGGAAGTGGCCAATGAAACTTCACGAAGGAAAACTTGTTGACAGATTAATTAGAACACTACAAAGAACCAAATTGAAAAAAAAAATACAAAATTAAGATCATAGAAATTCATAATCGAGATGGTTTCAAGATAGATAAAAGAATAAAAAGAAAGTAAAAAGAACATAGAACCTTTAGGGATAAAAAGAATAAAGAAGAAAATAAATATATAATTTGCTAAATTTAATTTAGACAAAAATAAATAAATATTCACATTAAAAATTCAATATGTCACATAAATAACATCGAATGGCTTTAGTTCTGTAACTTATTATATCGGTAAACTCACAGGTATATTAGATTTATTGAAAGAAATTAGCATAACATGCACACGTCACTTCATATACTTTATAGGGCAATCACTATCAGTAGACTCACTCACAGGTATATTAGCTTTTGTGTATATCAGTAGACTTCATAAATAATATGTCACTAAATTGCTATTATCATAAGAGGTGGAGCTCTATAGGGATAAACAGACTAGTCTTTAAAGTTTGATATATTCTCTGTTTAGATCCTCCCAATTTTAGATTTAGCTAATTTATTCCTTACAATTTAATTTCATTAGTTGAATTAAATAAAAATCAATTTAAAAACATAATTAGGAACGCTAAATTTAATGACATTCAATCACTTTATCTTAACACTAACTAATTTTAAATTGATTTATGTCTAAAATACATTACCTTCTAATATATAATAACTAAATTTTTATTATACATTTATACTTGTTTAATATAAATCATATCTCCATCACTGATTGTATCAGAAAATTAGGCAATAGAATAATACAGAAATAAACAAGAGCAATCACACAAGAATATAAAATTTACGTGGTTCGGTCAATCAATCTACGCCCACGGGCAGAGAGCGAATAATTCTATTATTCAGATTCAAAACCAGCAACCAAGGCTTACAAAAATTGTCCAAAGCCACCTATTTATAGTTTATAATGAATCACAAGTCAAAAAAAACTAGGAAACTCTAAAATCGTCCAAAATTGATTACACAGACAAAGAAGAGGCGACACGGTCAAAAGCAGTCAAGATACGGTCATTTCCTCGCGTCTATGTGTCAAGCTGCTGAAATTCCACATTACAAGGTCTGGGACACGGTCGTGTCCTTCATTGTTCTAACAAAAAACTCCCTTTTCATCTCCAATCTGCCCCACTTTGACTTGCTTTATCAAACATCAACATAGATCAACAATTCTTCAAGAAAATGCCACCTCAATCTCAACATATTGTTATAGTGTAACCAAAGAAATTACTATTACCATAGGTATCTTTTAAATTGTATCATTTGAATTAAATTCGTATATTCTCAATTTCATAAACTCTTATATTTGTTAAGTAATGATAAATGAAATGGATAGTAATGACATGACCAAGGTTCGGTGTGGATTATTGATAACTAAAAAAAAGGGTTTGTGTAGGTTAGAATGGATTTATTGGTTCGGTTTTCATAAGCATTATGATCCGGTTGGAATCGTCACAGTTTTTTTGGAGGTAAAGACAACGAACTTGTTAAAAAGTAGGAGTTAAAGGTGGCAGATAAAAGCCATCTAATCCATTAAACTATGTTGTTTGTCAAGCTGTATATAGAGTGGTTCATCACCTTGGGCCTTGTAACACCGGTAGCGTCACCATGGTTGATGCAATGAATCTTGGGTTTAACCGTGCGATATGAGTTGTGCGTTTAATATTTCTTCGTATTGAGTTGAGGCCGGACAAATATATATATATAGAGTGGTTCATCATCGTAATTCACCTGTTTAGTCCTTTATTTCAAATTTTCTCAGGACTACGTTGGGTAGTTTGATTGAAGTGTTTAAGGACTATTTGTTAGGTCGAAACCCCAACTGTGGAGGTATATATACTCTTATATATGTAACAAAATTTCAGCAAGGGCAGTACAATAGACATACACCAAACAACGGTAACAAGTTAGGTAAAGTACAAAGTTATCTATACATCTCACTTCAAACAAATTACAAGAAAAAGTTAATGAATTTTGGGAAGTTTAACATCAAACCTATCTTACTTATATGTTCAGACAACAAAAATATCTTACTTAGAAAACAAGTTATAAAAGTGAATTAGAATTATTTCATTTTATAGTTTATTCTTGCACTTAATCATCTTATTGATACGTGAGACTAATATTAGTTTTTCTTTTTGATAAGCCATTTTATTTACTTTCAGTCAAGATATTTTAGTGTTTGAGTCAACCCTCATGTCAATAAGCTACAATTCATTGGTGACTATTTTAGTTGATAATAATATTAGCTAGAAAATTATAATGTCGTGCATTGCACGAGTACGCATATAAACATAAAATATTAAATTGTAAATATATATTATTTTTCAAAAAAAATCGTAAAATAATAAAAATTTTCAAATCATTTGAGTGTTCCAAATTTGTTTGCTTTCTTTTGTAATTACGGTTTTTTTGTTTCTTCATACCACTTCAATAACATCAAATTCCTTAGTTGATTAATAAAAGATAAGTCTATATGTATGTAACATGGACGCACGCGACCCTTTTTTTGACAACTTGTATTTTTAATTTAACTCTTTATTCACGTTGTTATTTTATAATCTTTAAGACTTTTCGTACGGATCTTTTATTTTAATCACAAGATGTAATTAAAAGTCAAATAGCGATATGATCCATTGACTAATATTTACGATTGACTCTCTTCAAAAAAAAATTACGATTGACTAATATTTTTTCCTACGATCAAAGCCGTAGGAAACTCCTACAACTGTTCCTTATTTGGATATAATATGTCATAATTAATAATCTTACATATTAATAATATTAATTAATATATTAATTATATTATTTAATAATATTTGTATCTTTTAATTATGATATATGTATCTTATCAAAAAAAAGATTGTAGTAGTTAGTTGAAGGAAAAAATTATCCAAATACTAATTAGATTCTTAGTTACGCAAATTGGTGGAGTTTACAGGATAATTCCTAATATGATCATGACATACCACCGGCCCAAGTAGCCCAACGGGAAGGGCACTCCCTGGTTGATGTCAAGTCCTGAGTTTGAGTCGGATGGTATACGTGGCACGTTCAAGAATCTCTCCGTGTTGGGTTAAAGGCTAAATAAAAAAAAATATGATTATGACATTTTCTCACAAGGTTTCTTGTACTCATTCGGATAAATAAAGAATTTTGTACCTTTTTTTGAAATTGGCATCGTTTAGTTTTTAAATTTGAACTTCCACTTTTTTCACAAAAAAATACTATAAATTGAATCCATTCTATTATCTAGCACTAGAAATAGTAACTACAACACGTTACTATATTATGAATTTATTGCTTTTATATAACTTGTAAGGTATAATATACCCATCCAAGTTTTGTGACTTCGAATATAATCGCTTAATAGGTCGCCTTCTAAACTTAATTTTGCATCACGTGGAGATCCGAATACTGACATGGCTAGGAGTTTAATCTAGCCGACTCAGTTTGAAGTGTTTTAAGTTTGACTTTATTTAAAAAGTCTTAAGTATGAGCTCGAGCTCAAACTTAATTTTTTTACTGAAAAGAGTTATCTTTTTATCCGACAATTTAGTTAGGCTAATTTTTTGGACAAAATGCACTTTGTGATCTCAACCGTGCTAGGCAGGTCTTAGAACAAGAAGTGAAAAACTTTATTAATCCTAAGAAAACAGTGTACAAATCAAGCAGCATTACAAGTTCTTTCGTACTGCATACCTCTAGCATCATTATGAACAAGCTCAAAAATTGTGCTAGGAGGGACAAACAACATGAAAACCAAATGGATAATCTCTACCCATCTTCGATAACCTATCTGCTACTTGATTACCTTCTCTAAAAATGTGGGAAATAGAAACTCTTCAATTCCTTGCTAGCAATCCTTTGATGCCGTGAATCAAAGACCATTGGTTGTTGACCGGGATTTGATGCTTTTTTATCAGTTGAACAACCAGAAGTTTGTTTGTCTCAATAATAACGTCTCTCCAACCCGTGCCCCGACAAAGTTCCAAGCCTTTGTGAATGGCAAGTAGTTCAGTATTAAGCACAGGATAGCTCCCCATGTTCTCAGCAAAACCTGTAAGCCATTCTCCATTAGGACCTCTAACTATTCCTCCTCTTGATGTCGTGACACTGTCCTCAGTAAAAGCCACATTAGAGTTCAATTTAACCGTGTCGCCATTCGGAGGAGACCAGCTGATCCACTTCGAAGCTACCTGCGGATAACCGTTGGCTGCTAACGTATTGACAATTCTAAAGTACTCTTTAGAAATATTTTTGATGTAATTTCCCTTTCTATAAGGAATCCTACTAGAAAAGACTCTATCATTTCTCCACCTCCATAGCATCTAGCAAGTAACACCGAAGATCACATTCCAAGGAACATCATCAATGTTGGAGTTATTCTTGGCTAGGTTCTCCAACAGCCATGCATCCTCCTCTTTAGAAAAAAAATTCATCCTGTGCATTCTCACGTAAAAGATCATTCCAGATCAATCTAGCATCAAAACAATCCCTAACCACGTGGATCCAGGATTCCTCGACCCCCAAACAAATATCACAATATGGGTCAGAAGCCATATGGCAGTGAAATCTGCGCTGGATTGTTAACATAGCCTTTTTCATGAGCAGCCATAGATAGTTCCTAACCCTCTACGACACTGGTAAGGTCCAAATCATTTTCCACTTTGCCTCTTGATGGTTCCAACTGCTAGTACATAGGAGTTCATAGGCCGATTTAACAGTGAAATTCCCTGAGCTAGAGAGCCCCCAGTTAATTTGGTTCACCCCAACCGACTGTTCTAGCACCTTTGTACCTGCAATCAAAAGTAAAATAGAATTAGGTAGCAAAATACTGAGAGAGTCCTAGTTCCACTTACCATCCTCTGTGACATAGCCTATAACATATTTGTTCTATTCAAGTTCATTCAGTGTCCTAATGGCAACGTCCTTTAATGGTTGACTTCCTATCCATATATCTTTCCAAAACCGCACAGTGGTTCAGTTGGCCATTGCCCATCTAACTCCTTTCATCATCTGGGACCAAGCCTTGCAAATACCACGCCAGCAGGCAGTAGTGAGAAGCTCCTTTAGGCTTAGGTGGGACTGAGTATTGTTGTGAACCACACATATACTTTCCTCTTAACACCTTGACCCGAAGGGTTTCTTGCTTGGTGAGTATCTACCAACACAATTACATTAGAAAAGGAGTGTTATAATCATGTAGTTTCCGTATGCCTAGCCCGTCGTGTTCTTTAGGTTGGTAGATGTCATCCTATCTAACCAAGCTAGGTTTCTTCTTTCCCTTTGCCGCACCCCATAGGAAGCTTCGGCACACACGTTCAATTTAACCAAGGTTGGCTTTAGGGATATAAGAAGTATGCATTGTATATACAGGAATGGTAAGGAGGACATGTTGAATTAGAGTAGCTCTTCCTGCCATAGATAAACTCTTAGCATTCTAGGACGAGATTCTTTTGATGACTCTATCAATGATAGTTTAGTAAGTATGCCTATTTACTCTCGTATGAAGAATAGGTATGCCCAAGTATCTCCCAAGTTCATCTCCCAGCGGAATCCCCAAGCTAGCACTAAGTATTCTAGCCTCTCGGAGATTAACACTCTTGGAGAAAAAGGCCAACGATTTATTCTTGCTCACAGCATGTCCTGAGGATTCGCAGAAATGGTTAAGCACCAAATTAATCTTTTATGCCATGTTTCTATCTGCTTTAGCCAACAAAAGCAAATCATCAACAAAAAATAAATAATGTAATGGTGGCCCATTCCTACAAAGACACACATGATCCCAAGACTGAGTCTTGTATTGCACTAATATGGAATGGGCAAGCCTTTCAATACATAAGACAAAAATATAAGGTGAAATCGGGTCTCGCTGTCTAATTCCTCTTGATGGCCAAAATTTCACCGTAGGAACGCCATTCCAGAGTACCTGCATCGAAACAGAACTAATGCAAAACATGGTTAACTTAACAAATTTTGTAGGAAAGTTTTCTTCCCTTAACGTGTCCTCAATAAACACCCAATGGAGTCTGTCATAAGCCTTTTGAAGATCTATTTTAAGAGCCATAGATTTCTTCCCATCTTTCTTACGCATAGAATGGACTACTTCCTCTGCCAAAATATTAGTCAGTAATATTTCTATTCGGAATAAAACTATATTTACCCTCACCGATGAGATCATGAAGGACTCTCTTCATTCTATTCGCAAGCACCTTCGTAATGGTCTTATAGATAACATTACAAAGACTAATTGGACGAAATTGGGTAAAATTATCAGGACCATCACTCTTGAGGATCAAAACCAGAAGAGTAGAATTGATATGCTCAGGGAAATAACCCTTATCAAAAGCATCTTTAACAAAGGCCGTAAGGGAGTTTCCGACAATGTCGCATTGGTTCTGGAATAAGAAAGCATTCAAACATTTCGAAAATGGCATGTTTCACCTCAACGTCAGTAATAGGATCATCAAGTCTCTCCATTTCGGCAACGTTGATTGAAGGGAACGCTCATCTCACATTGAAAATTGGGCGTTGTCTGATATCTTTAGAGAAAAGGTCAGTGAAAAAATCAACCGCGTCTTTCCTAAGTTTGTCTTGATCGAATCACCAATTTTTGCCATCAAGCTTAAGCATGTCAATCTTGTACCTGTTCTGTCGAGATCGAGACTTATTGTGAAAGAACTTTGTGTTTTTATCCCCCAGGTGTATCCAGTCAGATCTAGACTTTTGTTGCCAAAGCAATTGTTCTTGTGCTAGGACCATTTCTAATTCCCCAACTAAAGTGGCTTCTAACAATGCCAGGTGGTCTAATTGTTGTTATTCAAGAGCTTTTTGAACTCTTCCAATACAGTTAAAAAGTTTTTTTCTTTCGGTAGTTGATGAAACCAAAAGAGTCCCTATTCCATTTACTACATTCCTCTTTAAACTTTGCAATGTTATCGAGACAACTAACATCATCCTTCCAACAATTTCTCAGCATGTCTTTGAATCCAGGATGAGTAACCCACAGGTTGAGAAAACGGAACAGTCTTGCCATGTATCTAGACTTAAATACTTCGTTACACATTAACAGAGGCCGGTGGTCAAAGTGAAGTTTAGGCAAGTGGAGAAGAATACCCTCAGGGAACGCCTCCAACCAAGCATTACTAACAAAGCACAAATCCAGCCATACTTGAAGCTTGCCTCTATCCCAGGTAAACCGGGGGCCTTGCCAAGCCATCTCAACCATATTACTAGTTTGTGCACATTCGGAAAAATGCTTGCAAGGACCCGCTCCAGTAAGCGTCCCTCCCATTCTGTCCTCAGCTAATAATCTAGCATTCAAATCACCAACCAAATGCCATGGATGATCCCCCACACTCTGTTCAAGTCGTATAAGTTCATACCATATCTTCTTCCTCGGAGTACTCTGTGGTTAAGCGTAGATAACAGTAACATTAAAAGACTGGTGAGACCCATTCGTGACCCTAACATGAATAAATTGGCGAGAATCCTCCAAGACATCCACCTTGATGTCATCAGTCCACATGAGCCAAATACCACGGCTAAAGCCTTCAGCTTCAATCCTGTGAGAGAATGGAAACTCCATTTCTTTAATAGCATTGTATGCTCTCTTTCCACTAATTTTAGGTTCGAGGATGGCAACCAACGTGGGATTATGGCTACACTTGTAGTGAGCAAAAGTATGCCGGAACCGGTCACTTCCTGCCCCTTACAATTCCAAATGAAAATTTTAAACATGGATAATGATAAATATAGGAAAAGAAAAAACTCAAAACCAAAGAAACCAAGAATTCAAACGATTCATGGTCAACATAAGAAAAACAAACAGAGAGTGGGAAATTAGGCGGATTTGGATCATTCCACCGCCATTAACTCCTTGTTTTCCTTTGAGATCTCCTCATCCGCCACCGCAAGGGAGGAAGCATTAGTTAAATGCGGCATAGCCTTATTGATTTTGGCATTTTTTTCGAATACTAAGGCTGTGTTTTCTTATTCGAGATGCAATGCCCCTATCTGGCGATTTTTCTTTTATTAGCCTATCGGATCCTAGTTCAATCTCTTCTAGCATGATGGCTTCGTGGTTATCCTGGTGTTGCAGCATGGGGAATGCCAAGATCGAATGCTTGGTTGGATCCAGGGTAGTCGATCTTGGGGTAGCTGTTGGTATAGCTGAGTTGTCCTGAGAATTACTGGGAGTATGTTCTTCAGTAATAAGGGCCCCTAACTCATGTAATTGACCAAAATTTTAGAGCTATTGGCGGATCCTTGTTTGGGTTGAGATCTTGTCAAAGTTCCTATGGGCTGGTTCTGGTTGTTGGTGACTGGGTTTTCCTTACTTTGATTCTTCTAGGTTTTATTTGTATTGTCCAAGTTTTTGGTCGAACTTTGTCTATTGGGCTTTAGGTTTTAGGCCGGTTGGCTGCTCTCTCCATTAGAAGCCGGGGGGTTGACCGCCAATGTTTGAGTAACATTCTCAAGTTGATTTCCTAAATAAGGAAGTGTATTTTCGGAGTCCTCTAAATTCTCTTGGTCCAGAATCACAAATCTCGATCCGTTGGAAGCACCCTAATTATTTCCTATCTGACGAACGCTTGATTGTAGGCTATTTCCTTGACTGTTGAACCCTTTCCTAATTGTTTTTTTGAACCGCTGAGGAGCATGAATTCTGGGGCTTAGATACTTCCCAATTTTCAGTTGCTCTCCAGTCATTGTCAGAGGCAGTTGTTCCCTTCTTTGAGTTCCCAATCCGACGTTGGTTTTCTCCTGCATGTCCTCATTATGTCTCTTGTCTGTTCCAGCTTGGGACTTGGTAGCTAACTTGCACTTTTTCGAAAGATGACCGATCAAACCACAATGGTAGCAAACCATAGGGAGGTCTTCGTATTCCACTGCTTGGTAATGTCCATCAACAAGAATTGCTGGAATAATTGGTTTGGTGGCATCAACCTCTATGGCCATCCTAGCAAACTTTCCTCTGCCACCAATACTTGTGTTATAATCAATTCTTACCACATTTCTAAGCACACTACCTATAGAACGAATAACATTCTTATGATAGTAATGAAAAGGTAGTCTCGGAAATTTGATCCAAGCTCAAACTTAACTTGAGTTATATTTTATGTGCAAAGTTGACTCGTTTAAACTTTAAAATCTAAGGTTTGAGCTGAGCTCGTTATAGGCTTGTTTAGATTCTGATTGGAGATTGACTTGTTTCAATTTCAATTACATGGTCGGCACGTATGAGCACTCTCCGGGTTGTAAATTGGGACGTAATTTTGACCCTTAAATATTGTAGATCTCACAAATAAGAGAATATAATTAGTGTAGTTTAAAGTGAAAAATATCAGATGTACACAAGTGTAGTCATTGTGTAAGTGTGTATGCATTGAGATTTTGAAGGAATTCTATACCGGTTTAACTAATAAACAGTATAATAAAGAGGTTCGACTTACTAACCTCGATTCCAGCAGAAGCTTGCAGAGGAGCAGGACCAGTTCTAAGTTGGTCTTGCGAGCAAACCACAGTTGAAATGTCAACAGGAGTACTCGACTGTTTAGCAGTCTAGATGCCACATGTGATCTGTGCAGAACTCGGGACAGGAGGTCGAACATCTCTCTCTCCCGGTTGAGAGCTCTCTCTCTCTCTCTCTCTCTCTTTGTGTGTGTGTTGGTGTTGTGGTGGAAGAAGAAGCATTCTTCTTCTTATATAAACCACCAAATGGGCTAATGGGCCCGTTACTCAATTGGGCTTGTCAATTGGTCTCAGTTCACGTCCTGGTTCACACATTGACTAACTGAGTTTGATTCTCCTCAATTGGGTTTCCAATTGGTCTCGGTCCACTGTCTCGGTTCACACCTCGACCGACCGAGTTTGATTAACTCGTCATGGGCGGACTGCATTTTCCATCAGCTATAATTAAGATGAGATTCCTGAATTGATAAAAAGGGAAAAGAAACAATCCGTCACTCATTGCAAATCAAAAAGACAAATAAATCAGAATCAATTCTTTACGAGTATAATTTATAATATCACGTTCTCTCCATATCATATATAACGATTTCTACTTCTTTTCTGGTCACACGAAGCTTCTTATCTTCCTCTTGCTTTAGGCATATAAGCGCGACTAACTTTAAAGTGTCCAAAAGTTTAATTAAATTCATAAGAAAGAAGACCAATATTGACTCGGAAAATGTATTAATTAAATTACACTTTTTTTTGCTTTTGAACTTACAATTAAATTACACGAATTGTTCCTTTCACTTGATCATTCACATTTTCCAGCTTATCATAACCTACTAGGTTATAAAACCAACAACATTGGAGCTTAATTTTCACCCATACAAATCACAAGGCACAAACAAAGACGTCATCATAAGAGAAGAAGTTGGAGAAACATATGGATAAGCTATTTTCTAAGCTAATTCCTGTCTACAAAGATTTTGAGCCAACAACAAAATGGGTACAAGGTGGTGACCATGACAATCTACTTGTGTATTTGCCAGGTATATGATTAATTTCAAGCTCTTGATATGTATGTATATCAAGTTGTATATCAAGTTTTATTGATTAATATTGCATTTATATAAATAGTAATAAATTTTAGTACTGATCAGTCTGGTGTTTTATAGATTTCAGAAGAAATCAATTGAAACTTCTGGCATCATCAACTGAAAAACTTAGGATCCTTGGAGAAAGACCACTTGGCAACAACAAATGGAGGCGCTTCAAAACAGAACTTCCCATTCATCGAGTTATGATTCTGATCAAATCACTGCCAAGTTTGACAATGGTGTGCTTCATGTCAAACATCCCAAGAAAGGCATCTCCAGAACAATTGCTCAAGTGAAACCACACGAAACTGCAAGTCAAGAGCTGCCTGAAACTTTGACAGAGCTTCATGAAAAGCCGGCCGATGAAGCATTTCAAGCTCCAAAGGCTGAATAAAACAGAACACTCAAAGTTTCTGAGGAAGACCCACAAAAGAATTCTAATGATAAGAAGTGCAGTGATAATGTAGAGGAGGAACCAGAACCAGGACCGGTCACAAACACCGGCGAGGTTTGTGAGTCTGAAATAAGATGTCATTATAGGCAGGTTTTTGGGCTTTCAATTAAAGAGATGATAAAGAAGCCTAGAAAACCAACACACTTGGTGGTGTTTGTAATGAGCTTGTTAGTCCTTTTAATTACTGTGTTATGTGTAAAAAATTGTAATTAGGTCTTACGAATTGCCTAAATACAGGATCTATAACCCATCAACAAGATTATCTCCAATTTTTCTTTTTTAAAAAAAATCCAAGGTCGAACAAGATTTGTCATTGTATACAACCAAGGCCTTCTTTAAATTTGAGAAAATTGTGCTTAGCACTTCTCTCATACAAATCATAGTAACTTGTTATATTTGAACTTTAGTGAAAACTTGAAGCAAAAAAGAACGCGATTTATATTAAAAGATTGAAAATTTTGACTTATAAAAAAAAGAGTATACAGAAACGAAGACCTGTAAATAACTCAGAATTCATATAATGAAATTCTTCTAGTTTTATATAAACAACAGCCACTGATATTTCTTAGGAAAAATAATTTACAGATCTTGAGGTTTAGTGATATTAGTTAGGTCCTGTTCTTTGATGCACCAACAAATTAGTCCTTTATGCGAATTTTAAAGTAAGAGCGTTGTCAAGAGTTTACATACCATTCTATCCTTCTTTATATACATAAACTTAATCCGGTTCCTTCATTTTTCAACTTTTTTTAGACGACATATTATTCATGGTTTTCTTATAACGCCAATTGGTATTCTAGACGAATAAAATTACAAGCACACCGACTTATCAAAAACGTTTTAGTATCGTGTTTCACTCAATCAATTCTTCCAATATTATTTGAAAAAGACAATTCTGACAAGTACAAAATGTGAATTCAAGTGACACGATTTAGTCTAGCAAGTAACAAACTTCTTTGTCATGAAAAAGAGGTATGAACGCATCGATGCTTCCATCTCCTATGGATGAAGGCCAAAGAAGCAACAATCCCTCCACTGGAGTATATGATGGCATGAAAATATAAGGACTCCCACCTCCAAAATCCAGGTCAAAAAAAGGAAACCTTAGCCAGCTATGAACCCCCAGGTTAAGGACACAGAACATGCTCGCTCGCGTCCGCGGTAGACACGAGACCCTCCACCACTGCTTTGTGAGTTGAAAAATCAATAAACGACTTGAAGTAGTTGTTATTGACATTAAGAATCGCATCATGAATGATCTTGGCTGCATAAGGCAGCGGTTCTTGTAAAAGGTTCTCAACTCTGGAAGTTGGGAAAGCCCACAGCACTAAGTTACCGAAATACTCATTGGATACTTGAGGGCTAATCATTCTTGTTCGACCATTAATAGAAATCATTACATGGGTTGTATCGAAACCCGCTTTGTTTTGAACTCCACTCCTCTATGCTCGAAGTTGAAGCTAGGGGGATTTCGAGGGTGAAAAATGGTGCGATCGTGGAAAGGAAGAGGGTTCAAGTCAAGCCCGCGACAAGCTTTGCCCCAAGCAACTAAGAAATTACTTGTGGAATGGCCATCAGCGACCTTATGATGTGCTGTAAACCCTATAACCAACGAACCACAAGTGAACCTTGTGAGTTGAACTTGCAACAACTCCTTCACATCGTTCAAGCTAGGATGGAAGCTAAGTAATAATGAAGATGGCTTTGAGGGTATGAGTTGATCAAGCTCGCAATCAACTGATGCTTCAACGAATTTTACGCCTTCATCGCTAAGAAAAATGACGAGTTCACCATTCTCAGTTTCTCCCAATCTTCCTGCAAATTCTCTGTATTGAGATAGAACCCTTTGAAGACCATGCGCAATGCTCAGTCATATATGCATATATGACTGCTACATGGGTGTCGAAATTGACCTTATCAAAGACATTTAGTGGGATATAGTTTCTGGTTGGAGGAGAAACAGAATCATAAATTGGCTGGATAACTCTTGCGCTCTCTATTTTCACTTTCATGTTTTCTTCCTTTCTTTCTTTCGTTCTTTCTTTCTCTTCTTATTTTTTTGCTTCTCCTATCTTTGATCTGGTTATGACAAAAGGAAGATTGGTTTTTGAGTACATAAATAGTGAAGGTTAGCTGGGAGGTTGCTTGACGACTACACAGCCAATTCTTAGTTTAGATCTATATTTTTTATTTATTTTTTCAAATCATTTAGTGTTAATTTTGATACCTTCTGTATAATTTCTAGCATGTTATGTCACTCCCATGCATCTCTGATTTCTCCTTTCTTAAAATAGGTAACCACAATTTAAAAAAAACATAAAACTCACGTAATTTTATATATTGATTTTTAAAAATAGCATAGGTACAAAATACGTGTTGTTGATTTTTTTTAAAAAGGAGAAAAATATATACTAAAATGTCCTTACAAATAAAGTTTTATAATTTTGTCTTATTTTTATCTTTACTCTTATAACGAAAAATTTATTAAATATTTATTTCAATGCTATTCTTTTTGTTTCGGCAAACACATAAATAAAAAAAAATCGATTTGGTCTAAAAAATTCACACATAAATTTTTGGAATGTAATTTAGTCTTATATATCTTGATCAATAATACAAAGCCATATTAATTAGTTTATTCTTTTTTTATAATTCATTTTATTTGCTCCAACTAAAGATCGAATCCATAATCTCTTAGTACTAAATTTTATTACAAATGAATTATAAATCCATTATTGAATAGTTTTTTTTTTTAATTGGTGGTCAAGATAGCATACCTATAAGGTAAATTTTTTTTGGCATGATACTTATAAGGCAACTTGTAATTATAATAATGTCTACCGGAAATTTTACTCTGATTCAATAGCCTTATTACAACGCTGAAACGATTATCAACGCTAAGTCTTAACAAAGAAATATAACATAAATAATACTTTAGTACTGATCAAATTTGCGAAACGGTCAAGTGCCATGGTAAATTTAAATTTAATTATCAATTTCGTAAGCCTAAAAATCAACATTTTACATTATCATTTAATAGATAAAGACTCATGCCCTAATATTATAATGTAAAGTCAAACAAATAAATAAATAATGGCTCGAATCTTACAAATTTCCGTTTGGTGCTTCTTAAATTAAAAAACCCTCCAGCTTCAAAAAAAAAAACCCGTCTAATCGACAGCTGAAATCTTTCTAATATTTAGTCACAATATGATCAAAGTAAAGTAATCAAGAGAGAGAGAGGAGAATGATTTCATTAGATGATAATTAGGTGTACAAGAATATACACACTAGAAGAAGAAGTGTACTTGTTACGACCCAAATATACAAAAAAAAAAAAAAAAAAGAGAACACAAGAAATTTTTAACGTAGTTCGGTCGCTCAATAGACCTACGTCCACGAACTCCACTACAATAATATTACAATTTTTGGACGAAAAAATTGTAAAACCCCTCTCTCTTTTATAAATCCAAGCCTAAGTTATACCTTTAGTTAACTAGCCCAACATTTGTGATACTATTCGTCTTCTTCGTTCTACTACTTCTATTATTAAGGGAACACCCATCCATATAGAAAATATTTTTCTCTTTCTTCCTTCCTTGGAACACCAAGCTATCAACTTTGAAAATCTTGTAGAACTGTTCATCACCAACATATTTGTACCTACAAGATGCCAATTCACCCAAAGTAATTCTATTGGCTCTAGCACTAGGTACATATTTCACATCAATAAGTGTTTTGACAACACCATTAAGAGCTTTAGACGAACTCTTCCAATATCTTCAATTTTGAATTGCTCTCGCCATGGATGTAGCCAAAATCTCCATCTTTCTGCAAAGTGTCAAAAGAAGCTCGATCTCTACAAATATGAATGTCAGCAGCAGAATCTAACACCCAATTAGATTGATCTTCAACAAGATTATTAGCAAAACTTAACAATACGTCACTATAATCTTAAACCACATTAATTGAAGAACACCAACTTTCTGCTTACCCTTCATAATTCATTGTAGACTTTTTAAGTCCTGCTTGAATTGCAGACATCGAGATTGCATGTGACTAGTTTCTCCACAATGATAGCACTTAATAGTACTCATATCTCTTGATTGAGATGTTGATCTTCCACAACGATCACCCTTCTTGCGATTCCTCCTTTTTTTGCCATCCTTATGAATCAAGACGTGATTTAATGTGAAAATAGAAGAAAGAAAATGATTAAAGACATGTTATGACCTATAGGATTAGAAAGGAAGAAATGGGAGAGAGTTCCAAATGTGTTTGAGAGAGATTTGAGTGGAGAAATGAGTGAAATGACAAAAGGGTCAGGTTTTGGGGGTTATAAGCACTGTTGGATCAAAACACACAGTTTTAGTTTTTTAACAAAGCAACATATGTCATTTTTGTGTGCGACATATGTTATAGGGTCACAAAGTACGTCCCTAAAGTGAAGTCGTATGTTATACAGCTTCCTAAAGCCTCTAATTTGAAGAAACATAGCGTAACATATGTTGTGAAAGTCTCAACGTACGTTACGAGTGATCAAAGTACATTATGCCTATCTTAACGTACATTGATCATGCTACGCCCAAGTAATGTACGTTGCACCTCTTCTAAATGTACGTTATCAGCACATCCACCTACATACTTGATGTTTCACGCTACCAAACTTGTCCAAGAGCATTATCGGGGTTTTATAACACCTAAACCCTCGAAAAAACTTCTGTTAACCAACATCAAACATCAAATCATCAACTAAAACACCGAATCATCATCTTGAACATTCCACAATTGAATAAAAATGGAAATGAAAGCTACAAGAAGGTTAGTGGTAAATGGTGAGATGCTACATACTTTCCCCCTCAAAAGAAATTCGTCCTCAAATTTTGATTGAAGCCAGATAAAAGCTAGTATCAATCCTAAGTATCCAAACAAAACCCAAATTGTAATCTCGACTCCCAATTCATAAAACATATCCAATGCTTAACTAACACAAGACTTGCTCAGCCAACATGCTGACATGTAAGAGCACAAACAGAAAATAATGCAGAAGCAGAAACAAAAGTGCAGAGACAAAAACGAAGATGCAAGGACAATAAAAAAATGTACTGACCTAAGAATCAGTTAAGTCAAATAGTTGAGGATATCTGCACTGCATCGGCCTCCCAAGTGGCCTCCTTCTCTGAATGATGTCTCTAAGTGACTTTCATTGAAGTGATCTCAAACATTATCAATTAAATCTTATCCAAGTACTACGCTTATATTTATCGATACACGATATCAAATCACAACTGCACCTTATCCATAAAGGTCATCTGAAACTAAATCATACTTGGATATTCAACCCAAACTACAAAGATTATGAATAATTAAATCTAATAGTCAAATACAATTAATCATCAAATGTTCAAATACAATTAATCATCGAATGCACAAATCCCATAATCAATCAAATCAAACCAACCCGCTACCTAGTCATAACTATATTTAGATAATATCCAAAATTATAATTGTTTCTATCACATAGCCCAAACCATAATCGATTCCAAATTAATTCCTCCATTCCTATTCGTAGGTTTCACATTTTCCTAAAAATCAGGTTATTCCTTACATAAACCTCATCATAAATGGTTATCTGCAAATAAAATGTAATCCCCCTCAAACGATCATGTTCAATTAATACCAGTCTCCAATCGATAATTTCAATCGGAATTGAAATCTGCAAGTCAATCACACCATGCAATCAAATCTAAATATTGTAGACATTTACAATCATTCCATACACTCCAACCCAAGTTCATGTCGAATTTATCATTATTCCTAAAGTTGTGTTCACGATTTATCTATTACAATCATGATTACAAGAATCATCATACAGTCCTTAGCATGAACATTTAACTCCAAACAAAGTATCAACAACTCAGACACTTTCATCTCAATTATCACTAATTGGGTTGATCAACTTACCATGGACAATTATAATTATGATCGAATGAAATCACCACTCTAATAGTTACATACCATTCTTATCCTTATCTATCTAGTATCAACCTCTATTTACTATGTATCATACATAATTCTCCATTTTCACCATATATCACATATCATGAATTTAATAAAACAAAAACATCTCTCTTAGATTCATCCCTTTGTAAAAATGACCAATTTCCAAATGTCAACTACCAAATTCCTTTCATGATGCTATACTTTTGCCTCTTGCCATTTCAAGTCGAAATCATTGCATAAACCGAATGTATTCTAACCCAAATAGGATGTAGCTTATCTCCAAAACAAATACAATCTCCAAACTATACAGATAATTATCTTAACTATCACTTCAAGCTTCACCAATTTCATATTCAAGAGTATATTTTTGAATTTCTGATCAGACATAACATTTATGCATGAATTCTAATGTTATTCCTCAAACCAAATCTATATTTGATCCCAATTACATATACATTTATATTATATTTTTGCCAACTATAACTTAAACTCCAAATACCTCGATAACTTGGTTCATCCCAGAACCTTATCAACTTAAGTCTTCAACAAGACAAAAATCACAATTTGTTTTTCCAAACCAATCATAGAGGAGTTGGCCACATTTCTGCTAACATTCTAGTCACTCAGACCTAGATGTGCAAATATCTAGACGATACAAAAATGAAGACATGTGAATGAAATTACTAAGAATGCATATGTAGGAACAAAAGGCACCGATCTACTCATCAGTAGAACAAGAAGGTAAAGCTAAGAAATGCTTATACGAAAACATAAAGTGCTAAAGCTCCTTCAAAAACATGTTGAGTTCTACCTTCAATGAACTACAGTGCCATGACTCAGAACACATTCCCGAAGGAATGAGACATGAAATGCTAGAATCTGAAACTAAACCTTTTGTCTCAAACATATCCTGAAACCTCAAATATAACCATCATAAAGAAGTTAACTATCACCCTCACACTTATCGAAGCTTGGCATCAAATTCCTGAAGCCAGACATTTTTTAGTAAAGTCACCTGAATTTAATTCCAATTGCAAATCCAACCCGATTGTAACCATAGAATATTAGAGAATATAAAAGAGACAAACATTACTATCAAGGTTATCTTAAGCATTCCAAAGCAATAAATCACCATGTGGACAAATTCTATAAACAAATCAAATTCCTTGTGGGTTATTCCATCTAGTCACTATTCAGATCTCATCACATTCATCCTCAGTGATATTATTGAGAAATACTAAATTTGTTGGATAACGTGTAAGGAAAAGGCAGCGAAATTTTTAAAAATTTTACACATTACCATATGCCAAGATCCATGCAAACAATGGATACATACAATAAAGGAGTTACGAATGTTTACCTCATCGAATAACTGTGAAGAACACGATTGAGTCACAAACTTGTTGATCCTTTTCATGTTCGGCCAGTCATTCCACAACACCAAAAGTATGGTGTCTCTATTGGTATCAACACCACATTGGTCCACAATCATGACTAGGAGTTTGTGGCTCAGGATTGAGTTCAAATCGGTGCGCTATGAATACTTTTATGGAGCTAGGTGTTTAGAGTTTTGGCAAGAAGAATGGCAACAAGGGCATCAACATTTTGCTCTCTCTATGCACGACTTAAGCTACCAAAAATTCACTTAAAATAGCCATAAATACCTTAGTCCAAACAGGTTTAGGGTTTTCTAAACACCTCCTATAATATCTCTATGATTCTAACCCACATCAAGTGAGATGTCTTCCTATCTTGTAAGAGCAAATTCCAAATCCTTTTAGGACTCATTATGGACGACCACAACCTCTTTATTGACAGAAAAATAAACCCTTTTTTACACTAATAATGAGCTTAATTAACCCTAATTTACTTGGGCTTAATGGGCTTTGGGTTTCCACCCATTAAACAAGCATAAACGCAATATTTGCAAACCCGTTACAACATATATCCAAGTCCAATAAGGATTTATATTTTTTTTCCAATTATCCAATAATTAAATAAATATGGAGAATCCTAATTTAATTAGGAATCATCCCGAGATGTCCTTAATCAAATTATGACTACTCATTATTGCGCTCTAAACCTTTAGTATTGGCACTAACTAGTCGAACTAGTTTTTGTTGTTTCTCAAATCCTATTCGTAATAGGAATCCTATCACAATTAGGAATACTGATTGCATTAGGATTCTAAACATTGAGAATGATCCTAGTGTTTGTTGGAATCCATGGCATACATACACGTAGCGGAAATAAAAATTTTGTCAACGAATTCGACCAAGGATCCAAGCAATTCTATAAAACCGACTGAAGAGGATGTGTGCTTGTTAATCTGAAACAAGAATGAAAAGATGTTGTATGATTGGGGTCAAAGATGCTACAGTATGCGAACGCCCTCCACCGGTATCCATACGAATGAACTGCAATGGTGTGCTGGCACCGAATTTTGAGAACACTCTCAAATAATATCTTGCTGTAATTTTCTCTCTAGTTCAAGTGTTGTGGACGACCAAGAGTAAATTAAGGCATGCGAGAAGCATATTTATAGACTCTAATAAACCTTAGTTCTAGTATTTACTAGGAGGTGCAATTCTTGTCCTACAAGAACACTCTTATTACTTGTCCAACAAGAATTAACCACTTAAGATATTTTGCTAATAAATTTGGCACTATATTTATTTCACAAAAAAATTAATTCGGCCATTCACTTTGTTTCATAAATAAAGTGTCTATTTCTTTTGTTGACCAAGTCAAGACTCCTTCTTAGTTGACTAAGTCAAAGAAACTCTTTCTTATGTTTACTAAGTCAAAGAAACTATTTTAGGTCAAAAGAATTTTAATTTGTTTTAAAACTATTTATGAACAAATTATTTTTCATAAAATGATAGCAAGATAATAAAGCATAGTTTGTTCTAGTGGGTGATCTTGTAGGTTCAGTCAATGTTGGCAATAGGCCCAAATAACTATTTAGGCTCACAAGTCATAAGCATGCTCTAGCAAGACATTATGACTACCCAACATGAGCGAATTCGATGTCTCGACAAAACCTAATTCGCAGTACGACATTTAGTCATTTTGTCACACGATATCTCGATTAAGCATAAAACATGGTGTCACATCATCTTTATAAAGCTTAATTAAATATTTCTTGATACCCAAGTAGACTGACTAAAGACAAATGATATTGATAACCCTTTATCAATTTCATTCGATCACGACCATGCATTTCATCAGTCCTATGGTGAATTCAGGTCGAAGCACTCAAATATCACTACTGCAATGAGAAGTACTAATGACATGTTCCATGTAGTATTTCTCATAACCGGTCAGTCCAATATCATGTTCACAACATGTATCTATGTTTTTGAGTGACATCCCATATCCATGATCAGTAAAACATAATCATCTCTCAGAATGTATACTAGTATTAACTCATCATCATTCCCACAATAATGAACAACTAGGGACTATTTAGAATAATATTCTTTTATCTTAAGATTTTACTATTAAGTCACACACTTGATCACATAAGATATAATCAACTATTCATGGATACATATATCAAGTTATAGCATTACCAAATAACATGATAACATATAAATTTATATGCCAAATGAATTGCCTCATATTTATTAAATAATAAAGTAAATGACAATGTTCATATGATTGAGCGCTAAAGCATAACACTAACAATGTTAGAATTAGTTCTATTAAAACATAAGACAATCATTAATTTCTATTTCAGAACTTGTACACCAGGACTCCCATTTCGATTAGGAATCCTAGTCAAACTAGGACTCTCATATGAAATGAGATTTTCAGGTTTCTAAATTAATTATGCATCATCTTAAGGTATCCTATATGTTTAGGTCACCTCTTCGAAGATGTTCATCCATTAGTCAAAATAGGAATCCTAGTCAAACTAGGATTATTCACTTGAACTTTATTCATCTCATGATTAACGTTATCTCTACAACGTGTTATTGTGTGTGACCATTCAGGTCTTCATTCACGAGGGTAGTAACCTATGATTTGAGTCCTAAATTACTTGGTAAGATTGGGTCCTAGCTAGCCATTATACCGCCAAGCGAACTCGAATTGTCATGGAACGACTTATACCTTTTATGAAAGATTATTGTGTAATTTGGTCCCTTGTCATTTCGTGTCTCTTCGCGTATAGTGAATGGATAGTGTCAACCCCTAACCTCAAAAGAATTCATCAATTACCTAGTTAAGAGAAACTATACCAAATTGATTCAACTTCCCAAGTTGCAACATATTAGACCATGGCTGTCACGACCCATTTTCGAATCATGACTGACATACAAGATGAATCGAACCAGGGGCCCTACCCATATTACTCATTTTAAACATTTATTAAACCATTTAAGCAGCTTACAGATAATATAAATTAATAATATAATATAATTTAAAATACTATAAATATAAATATATATGGAAAATATAATCAATAACATAAAGGTGAAGTCATATAAATCCAAAATACAAAATAACCTAGAATCCCACGACCAACCTGGTCGAAGCTCTAATACGAAAAGATGGAGCCCAAACAAAAGGGCACTCACTGATATCGTAGGTGCCTCACTGAGATCGAGATGCTGGAATAATACTGGTTGTCCAAAAAAGTGTACCTGAAAAATATTAAGGGAGGTGTAATACTCCAGATCGGCACCGGGCCCTCACATAAAGCGTTTTGAAAACCTTTTGGAAAACTACCACATGCAATGTATATTGTACATACATATACACGCTATGTATAGTATAGTTGAAAATCCATTTTCGAAATCATTTACACCCTCAGGAAAATCATGCAGAAATTTACACGAATTAATACTATTTTGTTTAACAAAATAAATAATTAACTAAATAATAAATATAGCTAATTGTTTGACCGGGACGGGACGAAACTGAACTGTGTTAATGTGGACTACGCCACCTGGTGCTGATAATGTGTGTTTGCACTAGACACACGGGTTACCACTATCTTTAGTAACTGGGCCTTCACTGATCAATGGTATACCATAGGCTCCGCCTCTCCGTAGCTGAGTATCCCAAGTCTCGGAATACAAATATATATATATATATATACACACTAAGTACTAATAACAGACAGGCATGCAATTCAATATTTATTTTTGATACAGATATCAAAACAATTGATGTACATTGGGAGGTGTTTCAGCATAATAGAAGCTTCTTGAAGGCAAACAACGTACGTAAAACTATGGGGACATACATTGTGGAGGGCTAAAACATACGTTGAGCTTAAAATAACGTATGTTAGCCTTGTTTTGTCGGTCTTTTAAGCGATCAAACTCAACCCTTCGTCATTTCATCTCTCTCTCAACAACGTACATTGGTCATGTTGATGCTCAGATAATGAACGTTTTCATATATGTAACGTACGTTTTGATCCTTCTCCAAACAACGCACGCCATCATCACCCATAATGTACGTTGGCTGCACTAAAGCTTCCCTATTTGACATTCTTGCTTCCTCATTTGTGTCAGACCACTCTGAAAGCTCAACAACTTCTAAACTTGTAAAATTAACATTGTTAGGCATCAACAAACACTTTTTTAACGTCTCAAACATAATGGATTGGTTCAAAATTGATTGAATCAAATTGGAATTAAACAAAAGGCTATAGAGAGCGTAGTTGGGACTAGCAAGGTGTTACAATGGCCATGTATTTAAGTTCTCTTTACTTAATTGATAGGACCATTGAGACACTTCCCTCATATTACTAAGGGTGACAATCCTATCTTGATTACACACCATACTTAAATGTTTCGAGATGTATCCCAACCACCACCTTTTCAACAACCTTAATCAGGTTGTGTAGAATGGGATCAAAGTTACATGACTAGGCATTATCATGTCGTGGTGATCTCAAGTCAAAGGACTAGTTACACCATCTTCCACAGTTGAGAGTTCCCTATTGACACTCAAGTAATTTACCATGTGGTCTCTCAACAGCGAATCGGTCCAGTACCCATATTAACGCTTAACTGTGTGCTTACACGTTTGACCCAGATATCAAATAACTGCTTTCCATGAGGAAATTGAACTAACCAAACCATGTAATAGCCTCACTGATTGTCAACGCCCAATATCGGCAATCATTGACTATGTTCCCTGCCAGCCATGACACACAAGGTGTGAAGCTACTATATTATGGACATCATTTTGTTGTTGATTTAATCATACCAACCAAGATGACTGTCCTATCATATTAATTAGTGAAATGAAAACATGTTTTTTATATTTTGTTGTTGTTACTTATGCAGTGCCTTTAATGATTGGCTTCTAGGGCACTTACACTAACAATCTTCCACTTGTACTAGAGACAACCATTCCAATTATCTCTGTACTTGAAACCTGTACAGATGTTCAATCAATGTATATTACTCAGTAAGGTCATCATTTGCTTTGCTTCTATTTTGATTTATCAATCTTACATGTACTACTAATGTATGATGGCCTACATTTGGGAGTTTGGCAAGGCAATGATTACCATGCTTGACCAACAAGTCTTGTTGCTTCTTCAATTAACCTTTTTGAGGTCAACGATGAAATGAATCTATTATATTTAATTCTATGAACTATTTCCAAAAAATGCTTATTCAATTTATGTATCAACTATACATATTTGAACACACTTGGCTTCATTGTTCGAACAAACCACCATTTCTCTATACAACTAGTCCATAAATACTTGGCTACAATCTTCATTGTAATAGTACCACTATGATCCTTTCATACTTTGTATGAATGCATATGAAACATCATATGTTTCTTATCATTAAGTGAGGATCCCACTTAACTATGCATTTGGTATCACAAATCAATATTCGACTATTTGATTATTAAACTCTTTAACTTCACCAAATATTAGATTTGGAATTTGATCTTGAATTCCACTAATTTACTCAAACAAAGAAAATTCACAACATCTGCAATCTTTAAATAATTAAAATCATTAAGATATATCAAATACAAATAAAGCAAACTCCTATTAAGGAATATGATTTTGATATCTTAAGATGCATGATATAATTACATGGCCAACCATTATTTGGGTTTTCTCATCATAGTCTTAACTAGATTATTCGAGACTACTCGTATAATCAAATTGAGACTTTCTCATTTATGTTGGTTCAAAACCAATACACCATCAAATCTTTATTTGTGTAAAGCCAATCAAGTCACATCTTATTGAGTACTATGGACCCATCCAAATTTATGTTGTAATATCTTACTGGTTTATGATTCGTTAGAATAATTTCACCATAGTCATCACTATGTTATTTGTGAGATCATTGAAATGAAAAATTATCAAATATTTTAAGAGTATCAATTAATTCTACACTTAGTTCACACAAATATCCATAAAGATTTTAACATAATCTAAGAATCATATTATCAAATATCAATGGTGTGTGATGTCTAAATAGTTAATGATTTTCTAATATCCTGTTCATTTTTACCGAAATTTGATGGCATTCAGTCAAGACTTCAGGGAAATTCAGGGTTTCGAGGTGTTAAACTTTGATTGAGCATGTTTGGAGGTGGTTTGTGTGTGCAAAGCACATAGCAGGTCATCCACGTGCGTCGGAGACGTTCTACACGCATAGATTGAGGTTAGGGTGTCGTCTACGTGTGTAAGTAATTGTACTACGTGCGTAGATGAATGTCTGATCCAGACCGTGAATGTGCCTACGCATGTTTGTGTGTGTTGGAGATGTCCGCGCACGTTGGACATGATTTGGACTTGGAACCGTGGTGAGCTATGTGTATAGCACTAGGTGGTGTGCGTGTTGATCGTGGATCCGTGAGGGAAGGGTCGCCAGATCTGCCTTCTACGCATACAGAAGCTTCGTCTTTGCACGTAGTACTCGACCAACATGCATAGAGGAAGGTTCAACACACCTAGATGGGCCTTTTTTGCTGACATTAAATGAAATGCCACGTTTCAGCTCTAAGGTTCTATAAATACATCCGCCTATGGCTCTTCTGTCATAACTCATCTCAACCACCGAAATCACTCTCTCAACTACTCCTCTGCACTTGCAATCACTCCTCAGCACTTTCATTGCGATTCTAAAGGTAAGAATCATTCTTTGATCTCTTCTTTCCGTCATCTCACCTCATCTTTGTTCATCTAGGGTTTTGAACAGATTTTGAGGTTTTGTTCAGATCTTCCTTTTATATTGTAAAAGAATTTAAATATGGGTAGATTAAGCTTGGTTAAGGTTGTAACCACGTGATTCTAGGTCCAATTTCCAAGGATTTCGTGTTTGAACGAAATAGGTTTGATCTGAGCTAGGGTTTCGAATTTTGGTAGATTTGCCATCAGATCTGGAGTTGTAGCTGATGTATTATGATAGATAGGTGTTAGAAATACATAGATCTAACGTTGGGTGTCAAGATTTGGCGATTTGTGTCAAATGGGTCAAGAAATCTGAATTTGGGGATTTAGATTCTTGATGATTTTGAAGTTGTTTGTAGGATCCGAGGTTAGATCCTTGTTTGAGAGGCTGATTATAGCCAATGTGAGTGTTTGATTGATCGGGTATAGATCGAAATAAGAGTTTGGGTATTTTGGCATAAGTTCTAGATGCCATCAAGAGTTAGTCAACATTTGCATTCACATACATGCATTGGTACCACCATAGTACCACATATTGATATTTGCTATGTCTGTATATGTACAACTCAGTGTGCCTGCCAGCAGGAGCAGCCACTGCGAGTGATATTTGACTGGATCCACAGCTTTGGATACTATGTGAGTGAGATAGCAGCTTCAGACACATAGCTTTGTCTTCAAAATTAAGTATGCTATTTTTGATATGTCTGGCTATGACATAAATTGACTAATAATTATTGGGTTAATTAATAATATGGGTATGTGATTATTATTAACCAAAGTTTTGATATGAAAAAATATAAAGTATATATATATACAAGAGCATTTTGTAAATAATGGAATAAAAAAAAGATATTGCATGATTGTATGTGAAATACTATGTATGTATCACACATACTATGGGGGCACCCGACTACAGGGTTTGTAGCCTTTGGTATACCAATACTTTGTCAAGGCCCTAGTTATCGGGGTAATGGGATGACTGTGTATCCGGCCAGATACACGCGTTTATTGAGCAGTCAGGTGGCGAGCAGAGTCCACACTGCTATATTGATATTGATACTGGTCCTGTACTATGAATCCTTAAATATACGTATATATTGTCTGAATGCATGTTGAATGATATGAATGCAAATGTTTTGGTAAAATGTATTTCGGAAAATATATTATGTATATAGTGTGTATACTATATGGTGTATATATGTAAGTGTGCGATATTTTGAAAAAGGATTTCAAACCAGTCTTTGTAAGGCACGTACGAGGCAGTCTGACGTGCTGTTTCCTCACTAGAGAATCTTATCCTTTTTTCTTCTGTTGTCCATGTTATACCTTTGTTCACAGGTGACATGTTTTAGACGCATAACATCTGATTCGTACCTCGGACCTAGTGAGACGCTTCTTCACTATTGTGAGTGCCCTCGTTTGGGACTCGACTTTGCTATGTCATAGAGCTCCACATCGGGTTACTGTTGGAATACTGGGCTTCATTTTGTATTTTGGGGTTTACTCTGATGATTTTATATTTTCACTGATATTTTGATATACGGTATATGTATATATATATATATATATATTGGTATATATATATGATTTACTTCATTTATAAAAGCATTTATAAATGTTTTAAATAAATAATTTGATAAGTCGGGTAGTATATCTGATCACAGAGGCTTGTGCGGGATGGATCGGGCTTTCATAGACGGTCTGTCTCGTACGCCGGTCACAGGCTCGACTATGGGTCATGACAAAGGTGGTATCAGAGACTAGGTTTCATATATTGGGTATAGTTGGGATCGGTGTGGAGTATAGATATCTTTGATCGAGTCAGTCCAATTGCTTATGTATACCTTTCTGATATATGTTTGATACTCTAGCGATCATGTAGCATGCTGACATTTGCATATACGTTCTGTTTGTCTGTATCTGTAGATATGACATGTGGTGGAGGTAGAGGTCGAGGTAGACCTAGATGAGTACCTGTTGAGCATGTTACTCATTCTGTTGTGGATCCGCATGATTCACATAGTGCGCCAAAGGCCGTAGTGCCAGTACCTCAGTAGCAGCTTCAGCTCCAACATCTTATTACCGCTCAAATGGAGATGTTTGAGGGTATGACTAGAGTTCTCGAGCGTTTAGAGAGAGATCAGTTGGGTCAGGCCACAGTTGACCAGCCAACAGTTGATCAACCAGTTCTGCAAGGTAGGGGCAGCTGTAGTTTTGCCAGTAGTGCCACTAGCTCAGCCGCTGCAGCCAGAGGGGGCCGCAGTTGATGCTCTTGTGGTAGCACCGTGGACTAAAGGGGATGATATCCTGGATAAGTTCATGAAGCTACAACCTCCTATATTCTCTGGTGTGATGGGAGATGATCCCTATAATTTCTTTCTGGAGGTGGAACATCATTTTGAGACTCGGGGCATTACTGATGATGCCAGTAGGGTCAAACTCGGGGCATTTATCCTCAGTCGTCGAGTAGCCAGATGGTGGAGGAGCCTTGAGGCTCGAGAGGGTTTCAGTTGGGCCAGATTTATGGAGGAGCTCATTTCTTCTGTCCTTCCTCAGAGCATTCAGGATAGGAAGGTGAATGAGTTCACTGATTTCTGTCAGGGGCCAAGTATGTCGGTGACAGAATATGAAGAAACGTTTAAGAACTTGAGTAGGTATGCGCCTCCCCAGAGCCAGGGAGAGGAGGTGTTGGCTAAGAAATTCCTGGATGGGTTGCGACCCACGATCAGCAGAGTAGGTTCGACTATGGGATTGACCACTGTTAGGCAGATGGCTGAGTCTGCCAAAGGGATGGAGTATATGGATGAGAGACATCCGAGAGAGCCCAATAGGGCCAAAATAGTGGGTGTATCTGGAGGCCAGCAGGGCCATGATTAGATATCTCAATTGGAGTAGGGATGCCAACATTCATATAGAGGACAGAGATCTCAGAGTAATCAGAGCCACAACGTTGTACAACCAGCTGGGCAGAGTAGGAGACAGAGCTCTGGGAGTACGATGTAAGAAGAGGCACACATGAGTATGTCACAGAGCTACATGCAACTATTTCCATTGTAGACAGTCAGGTCACAAAGTAGCAGTGTCTGGTGAAATGGGATACCGATACTCAAGCAGGACAGTCTATTGCAGGAGGCTCAGGGGCAGTAGTGCCGGTGCAGACAGATGAGTTGGTAGGGGCTCCGAGAGCCAGAGTCAGGGTGGTCAGGGCAGTGGTAGACAGATGAGCAGTGCTTTAGGAGGGCATGCTCGGGTATACCATCTCACCCGTCAGGAGGCTCAGACCTCCAATGCTGCAGTTACTGGTACGCTTTCTATATCTGGTACTTCCACATATGTCTTATTTGATACTAGAGCATCGCATTCATTTATCACCCCACTGTTTGTTGAATGGGCCGAGTTAGTATTGCATCAGTTAGATAGGCTATTAGAGGTTTCATCAACTCTGGGTAGCAAGATGTCGACTGAATGTGGGGTCCAAGGATGTGTGATTGCCATAGATGAGCATGAGTTGAAGGTTGATCTCATTTTGCTAGACGTGGGAGAGTTTGACGTCATATTGGGCATGTATTGGCTTTCCGACTGGCATGCGACCCTAGATTGTTTTGCTAAGAGAGTATGTTTTCGACCACATGGTCAGACTGAGTTCTGTTATCAGGATGAACGAGACAATGTTGTAAGGGGATACATGTCAACAGTCAGAGCAAAAAAGATTATTCGCTGAGGGTGTGATGCATATTTGGCTTTCGCTCTGACTGAGTTTGAGGGATCAAAGTTGAGAGTTGGAGACGTACCTATGGTACAAGACTTCTCTGACGTATTTGCCGAGGAGTTACCAGGACTTCTGCCTGATCGGGAGATTGAGTTTACCATAGAGGTACAACTTAGTACTGATCTGATATCGATTCCACCGTATCGGATGACGCCAGCTGAGTTGAAGGAGTTGGAGACTCAGCTGAGAGAGTTGTTAGACAAGGGGTTTGTTCGACTGAGTGTTGCACCTTGGGGTGTGCCTGTCTTGTTTGTAAAGAAGAAGGATTGTAGTATTTGCATGTGTATCAACTACCGATAGTTGAATAAGGTAATAATAAAGAACCGATATCCACTTCCGAGGATAGATGATCTGTTCGACCAGTTGCAGGATGCACATTAGTTTTCTAAGATCGACTTGAGGTTGGGATATCATCAATTGAGGATTAGAGGTGAGGACATTTCTAAAACAACGTTCCAGACTAGATATGGTCACTACGAATTCCTAGTGATGTCGTTTGGTTTGACTAATGAGCCAATGCCATTTATGGATTTGATGAACAGAGTGTTCATACCGTATTTGGATCGGTTCGTGCATTGTCTTCATCGATGACATTCTGATATACTTGAAGAGTAGGGAGAAGCATGAGGACCACTTGAGGTCAGTTTTGCAGACTCTGAGAGAGCATCAGTTGTATGCTAAATTCTCGAAGTGTGAGTTTTGGCTTGAACAAGTGGCATTCTTGGGACACGTAGTGTCTAGAGAGGGCATTATGGTAGATCCTAAGAAAGTGGAGGCAGTACTCCATTGGAAGAAACCTAGGACCGCTACAGAGAATCAGAGCTTCCTTAGGTTAGCTGGGTATTATAGGAGGTTTATCCAAGATTTCTCGAGGATTGTAATTTCTATGACACAGTTGACATAAAAAGGGAGTTAAATTTGTATGGTCTGATAGGTGAGAGGATGTGTTCCAAAAGCTGAAGAAGTATTTGATGAGTGTGCCAATGTTGGTGTTACCATCGGGTTTTGGAGGCTTTACGATGTATTGTGATGCATCGAGAGTTGGCCTAGGTTGTGCATTGATGCAACATGGTAAAATAATTGCATATGCATCGAGACAACTTAAGAGGCACTAATAGAATTACCCGATACATGACTTGGAGTTAGCGGCAGTAGTGTTCACACTCAAGATCTGGAGGCATTATCTGTTCGGAGAGACTTTTGAGATCTTTACGGATTATAAGAGTCTAAAGTACATTTTTGGGCAGTGAGACCTGAATCTGAGGCAGAGACATTGGCTTGAGTTGCTGAAGGATTATGATTGCACTATATCATATCATCCTAGCAAGGCTAATATCGTTGCCGATGCTTTGCGTAGGAAGTCAGTAGGTAGTTTAGCTCATATCTCTATGGAAAGACATTCTACAGTGTTAGAATGGCAGCGTCTGATGGAGTCTGGAGTTGAGTTATAGTTTGCTGAGTCAGGGACTTTGCTGGGTGATGTTGAAGCGAGACCTGTTTTGCTGGATCGAATCCGAGAGGCTTAAAAGGAGGATTTTGAGATGCAAAATCTGATCGATAAAGTGAGATCATCTGGTGTACCGGGGTTCAATGTGGATGATTCTGGAGTCCTTTGGTTTGGGCTGAGATTGTGCATACCATCTTCTGATGGGCTGCACGAGGAGATTATGACCGAGGGTCACAACTCCACATATTCTGTTCACCCATGGTACGTTAAGATGTATCGAGATCTTCGAGAGTCCTATTGGTGGCCAGGGATGAAGAAGGATATAAATGAGTTCGTTAGCTGATGCTTGACGTGTCAGCAAGTAAAGTTCGAGCATCAACATCCTTTTGGGTTGATGTTGCAGTTAGCACTTCCAGAGTGGAAATGGGACTTCATCACCATGGATTTTGTAGTAGGACTACCGAGGACATCTTCAGTGTATGATTTCATCTGGGTCATCGTTGATCGATTGACCAAGTCAGCACATTTTCTCCCTGTTAAGACGACATATAGAGCGACACGCTTAGCTAAGATATATGTTGACAAGATTGTATGTCTGCATGGTATGCCAGTTTCTATCATTTTCGATAGAGGACCTCAGTTTACTTTGTAATTTTGGCGTAAATTGCAAGAAGAGTTAGGTACCCGATTGGATTTCAGTAGCGCTTTTCACCCGTAGACTGATGGTCAGTCCGAGCGCACGATTCATACCTTTGAGGATATTTTAAGAATGTGTGCTATGGATTTTGCAGGGATTTGGGATTTTCATTTACTTCTAGTGGAGTTTGCATACAACAACTCGTACCATTCGAGTATTGGGATGGCACCATACGAGGCGTTGTATGGCCTTAAGTGTAGATCTCCACTATGTTAGGCCAAAGCCAGTGTGAGAGAGCCACTGGGGCAAGATCTTATCTTAGAGACTACTGAGAAATTCGGGTTGATCCAGTAGAGGATCCAGACTGCTCATGGTCGTCAGAAGAGTTACGCTGATCCAAAGCGTAAACATTTGGAGTTTGCGGTTGGTGACCATGTATTTCTCAAAGTATCACCGATGAAGGGCGTTATGAGATTTGGAAAGAAGGGCAAGTTGAGCCCAAGATACATTGGTCCATTTGAGGTCATTGGTCGAGTTGGGGCCGTGGCGTATGAGTTGGCACTTCCACCCCAGTTTGCTTTTGTTCATCTAATGTTCCACGTATCGCGTCTACGAAAGTATGTCAATGATCCATCGCATATTCTAGCACCACAATCAGTCGAGGTTAGATCTGACTTGTCTTATGATGAGACTCCAGTCCGGATTATTGACCGGCAGGTCAAGAGACTCCGAAACAAAAAGATTGTTTCGGTGAAGGTGATTTGGAGGCACCATTCTATAGAGGAGGCTACTTGAGAGGCCGAGTACGAGATGCGGCATAGATATCTACACCTGTTTGGCTCTACAGATTCGTAGGTTAGTACATTTCTGTCTTTATCTCTATTCATGCATTAATGCATTATTGTTCTGCATACTCTGACCATTTTTCATATTAGGAATCGAGTGATTTAGATACTCGATTATATGACTACGGGATCCTGAGGCTGGGATTACTTCAAGGTTTTTGGACTCGGTGTCTGATCAGGGGACTACTGAGTTGATTTTATTTTAGAGGTCTAAATTTGTATGTCTGAAGTAGTAGTGTACTCTGATACCAAATGTGGTATTATTGCAGTAGCTCTGACTTAGTGCTTGGAAATTTGGGGATGAATTTCTTTTGAGGGGGGATTATGTAATATCCCATTCGTTTTCACCGAAATTTGATGGCATTTCATCAAGACTTCAGGGAAATTTGGGGTTTGGAGGTGTTAAACTTCAATCAAGCATGTTTGGAGGTGGTTTGTGTGTGCAAAGCACATAGCAGGTCATCTGTGTGTGTTAGAGACATTCTACGCGCATAGATTGAGGTCAGGGTGTCATCTACGTGCATAGGTGATTGTACTACATGCGTAGATGGATGTCTGATCTAGACCGCAAATGTGTCTACGCACGTCTATGTGCGTTGGAGACTTTCGCGCACGTTGGACGTGATTTGGACTTGGAACGTGGTGAACATGGTGATCTACGTGCATAGCACTAGGTGGTGTGCACGTTGATCATGGATCCGTGAGGGAAGGGTCGCCAGATCTGTGGTCTACGCACACAGGAGCTTTGTCTATGTACGTAGTACTCGATCAACGTGCTTAGAGGAAGGTTCAACACATGTAGATGAGCCTTTTCTGCGGACATTAAATGAAATGCCACGTTTCAGCTCTGAGGTTCTATAAATACACCCACCTATGACTCTTCTTTCATAACTCATCTCAACCACCAAAATCACTCTCTCAAATACTCTTATGCACTTGCAATCACTCCTCAGCACTTCCATTGCGATTCTGAAGGTAAGAATCGTTCTTTGATCTCTTCTTTCCGTCATCTCACCTCATGTTTGTTCATCTACGGTTTTGAACAGATTTTGAGGTTTTGTTCAGATCTTCCTTTTATGTTGTAAAGGAAGTTAAATATGGGTAAATTAAGCTTGGTTAAGGTTGTAACCACGTGATTCTAGCTCTGATTTCCAAGGATTTCGTGTTTGAACGAAATAGGTTTGATCTGATCTAGGGTTCCAAATTTTGGTAGATTTCCCATCAGATCTAGAGTTGTATATGATGTATTAATGTAGATAGGTGTTAGAAATACATAGATCTAACATTGGGTGTCAAGATTTGGCGATTTGTGTCAAGTGGGTCAAGAAATCTGAATTTGGGGATTTAGATTATTGATGATTTTCAAGTTGCTTGTAGGATTTGAGGTTAGATCCTTGTTTGAGAGGCTGATTACAGACAATGTGAGTGTTTGATCGATCGGGTATAGATCGAAATAAGAGTTTGGGTATTTTGGTATAAGTTCTCGATGCCATCAAGAGTTAGTCAGCATTTGCATTCGCATACATGCATTGGTACCACCACAGTACCACATATTGATATTTGCTATGTCTGTATATGTACAACTTAGTGTGCATGTCAGCAGGAGCAGCCACCGCGAGCGATATTTGACTGGATCCACAGCTTTGGATACCAGGTGAGTGAGATAGCAGCTTCAGACACTTAGGCTGTGTCTCCAAAATTAAGTATGCTATTTTTGATATGTCTGGCTATGACATAAATTGACTAATAATTATTGGGTTAATTAATAATCTGGGTATGTGATTATTATTAACCAACGTTTTAATATGGAAAAAGCTAAAGTATATATGGTAATACATATATACAAGAGCATTTTGTAAATAATGGAATAAAGAAAAAGATATTGCATGATTGTATGTGAAATACTATGTATGTATCACATAGACTATGGGGACACCCGACTACA